>JASDQU010370631.1:47429-63109 GCA_032191745.1 Picea mariana | reverse complement strand
CCTGTGAACATTGCTATCTGATTCAAGTGCTATTTCTGTTCAAGTGCTATTTCTGTTGCTATTTCGTATATCATTTCTGTGTATTGTGAAGATTATGCTGGATATTTCACTGTTATTCTATTATTTCTAGCATTTCGTTTCTGTTCTGCATATTTTATATATCTGGTATCTTGCATCCTCTCACCATCTAGTCTTATGGTTTATGCTACTCACGACACGACCAATATCGTCGGGTTAGCCTCTTTACTACGTTCGAACTATGAACTCCACCAACCGAAGTCCATCAGGTTTGTTGTAGTTTTATGTGAACCCTATAGCCAATTTTCTGCAAGCCTCTGCACCTACAAGTGCCCTTTAGCGGCCTCCTGCATTTGCCAGACTTACTACCAGTGCTCGGCAAGTGCGTTGGACCAGACTACCAGTGAACCTTATTATCTGGATGAGTGAACTATATCAGACGGTACCAAGGAGGGTCAATTGCAAATATAGGCAAATAAATGAGATCACAATATGTGCATAATAGAGAGACAATAAATAAACTTCAGAGATTTAGGAATATGCGGAAGACTTTTGATATTATATTCATCAGAGAAAATAACTCGGGTATTACAATATGTGCCAGATGCACAGAATTAGAGCAGTGCCAGATGCACATACTTAGAGAAGATTGTTCTTCGCTCTACATACTTACAGACTCTGCACACAGAAAGACACGAAGCTTGAGACAGAAGGGAAGCTTAGAGACTCAGACTCAATACACACAACTCGGACCTCTCGACCATGAGCCTACATCCTTCTTTTATACAATTTTTTGAAGGAAGAGTCATCATGAAGATAGGACTCGAAAAGACTTGTGGTCCACATGTCGGCCATCAAATCTTACTTTTAGGATCTGGTGGATCTGTTTGCGCAGGAATCTCCGATCGAATCATAACTTTATTTCAAACTCACCCAAAGAAAAATAAAACATTAGTTCTGACAGGATAATCATGCAAGATTCCCTGACCAGAGGACAATATAAAGTAAAATATCACATGATAAATAGTAGAGTATCATTGGAAATGTGGGTCAAACCTCACCAAAAGTTGGAGTAGTACTCCGAGTTTCCAAGATTCTCTTTATTTGACATGACTATACGATGTACAAAGTGGAGTTTAATGACATCAACCCACGCAACCCAAATGGCACCACTGTCGGCCATTTAGACATGAATTATTACAAAGTGGAATTTGATGTGTAAACCCAAGGAAACCATTAGTCTAATGGATGATCATGGAAATGTCTGAAGTTGTAAGGATCCCAATACTGAGTATATACTTCTCAGTATAGTTTAGGATATTCATTACTCTCTTCTTCTTGATGGAGTATGAATTTAGTTCGAATCACCCATGGATGCCTTTCTCTTATAAAAAAGGTTTTATATTCTTCATTTGAAAACAAATCTCCAATTTTATCCAATCTTCTGTCTGGGAAGAGAAACATTATGGCAGTTTCTGAAACTCGAGGATGGATGTTGATTGGATTTAATCCAAATTTATTCCACCATTCTATTAACCATTCTGGTTCAGATTCATAGACAAAAGTAACGACAAACTTGATCATACAGTAATAATATTTGTACCAATCTATCCAAAGACAAACATTAAACCAAATTGATTTGTACTGATGATAAGTTATACCAATTTTTTTTTCCCTCTGGATCTCTATTTGGCCAATCCTGGATAGTTCTCATTTTATTATTCTGGAAGAAATGGTATGGTGGAGTTTCTTCCCATCTCTGTGTTTGATGATCATACCATTATCTATTAGCATATCTAAGTCTGCTCAAGTTTCTCATTTATATCATTTTTTCTCTAGCCGTGATAGTAGCAGCCTGGTGCATTCTTCCTAGTATATGTTGTGGAGGAAGAACATTTACATGTGTATTTCTTGAAAAACCAGGTATTCCCAATTCTATTTCATCTGAATCTCTGAACTGCCATTCTGGTATCCAATTTCTTTCAAAATCTTCCCAAGGAGTATTATCATCTAGATAGTGAGTAACAGGAGCATTTCTTTGATCATCAAAGACTTCTACTGTTACCAAGCTTTTCTTAAAGTAAGCAATCTAAACATGGGATTCAGAAACGAACGGTAGTCCTATTGTTTTAGAAGGATTTCCTTCTATACTTGGTAGAGTAAAAAAATATACTGGCTCTTTATTACCACACTTGCGAGAACCATGTGGTTCTACTGCAGAAAGAAATGGAGTTCCCAGGATGCAGTCAACTGGTAGATATGAGATTTGAAATTTCATTCCTAAGGCATATTCTTCAAAGATCAAAATACATTTAGGAACTTCAAACTGGAAAGAAGTATTTATATTTCCTAATCCAGTGGCTGAGCCGAAACTAGGAAACCAATATTTTGCAGGGATGAGATCCTTATTAAGCAGATTTAAATCAGATCTAGTGTCTATAAGTGTTGTTAAGAAAAAAGTTTATTGATTTATCTCCAACTGGATCCTAACATAATATTTATGATATTTTATAGGCAAGATTTTCATACCTGTTATCCCCTGCATTTCAATTGTTGTTTGTTCCTGGACAACTGATTCAAAAGGAACATATTTAAGAGGAGGAGTAACTGAATCTAATCTTTCTTTTATTTCTTTGATTTCTTTTCTGGACCATGAATCAATTTTAAAACTGAATTCAGTATCTCCTTCCAATCTCCTAATCTTTTTTTTTAATTCAAAAACTTCATGTTTTAGGGAGAAGACTTATTTGGCTAAATCTGTAACAGAGGTGTTTTGTAGCTTTGGTTCTCTGTTAAACTTGATATATGTCTTCGTATTCTTGTCAAAGGAAGCATCTAAAAACAGAGGCTGTCTCTTTGGAATTTCAGGACCCTTATGCTTATGTTCTCATTTGACAGTCTTGATGAAGGTTTCAAGAAGAGAATTATTCATTTCCCCTTCTGGGAGGCTTTTAATCTAAGCTAACATTTGTGTCTCTTGGTCTCCTGTATTCTGATACATGCAAACTTTTAGTTTTTGCAATGTTTCAGGCTTTGGTTCTGAATCAGAATTCGACTCATCAGTGTTACTCTCACAGGAACAGAAATTTGGATTGATGCAGTTACAATATTGATTCATTACTATTTCTTTATCTGAGCTGTATCCAAACTCATATGTGCTACTTCAAGTATAACAACATCCTTCTCGAAGAAGGTGAAATTCTTCTTTTGTCTTGAAAGGATTGTAAGGGCATGCATCAGTGTTATGATTATTTGCTCCACATCTGTTGCAGTGAAGTTTTAGAACCATTTGCTTTCTTTCTTGAGCCTCTTTTGCTTTTTGTTTTGAAAATTTCCATTTTGATTTTCTAGAGGCTTCATTGTCTGGACATTCATGAGCATAATGTCCATTTTTCCCACAAATCCAACAGATCGCTTTCTGTTTTGCTTCATGAGTATGAGTTTTGAGCCTGATATCTTTTGGCTCATAGAAGTGAGTTCTAGGAACATACTTATACCTAGATTTATATCTCTTACCCTTTTCTCCCCTAAACTCTTTTGGCTTTTTTCTTCTTTTTCTTGTTGGATTTGTAAGGTACAAACCATATTGTTCACAAATTGATTTTTGATCAGGGATATATGAGGACTTTGATACAGAGTTTTGTACTTTCATACTAGTACATAGTCCTATCAGGGCTTTGGTTATTAGAGAATATATTTCTCCCCAAGTATAAAATTCATAAGGAAGTTTGAATACTTCCTCCATTTTGAGATATCCTACAAATTTACTTGGGAGTGCTGCCAAATAAACTTGTTTCCATAGCAGATTTTTGCTTTCTTCAACCTCAAAAATCCTTTGCGTCCATTCTTTATGAAATTATTCATATTCAGACATCCTTCTATATTTCATATTCATAAGAACAATCTCATGTTTATCAACAATTTCATTTTTTGTTCCACACCGGTGTTCAAGGATTAAAGTAGTAAGAGCACCAATCATATTATTTACTGTAGTCCCATCAAAATGATATACAATATCACCTTCTTCATCTTTAAGAATTTCTGCTTCCATTTTAGCAATCATTAAGGGAGAAGAAATGACCTCCCACCATTTGCTAAGAGCTCCTGTAAAGCACTGTATGATTGTTTTGCATGCCTCTACCTCAGTTTTCCCTTTCATACACATAATCTTGTATGAGACATACATCCTATCAATCATTTGCCTTATTTGTGTGATTGATAAATTGTCAATGTTCCATTCTTGGAACCAGTCATCAGCAAATGTTTGAGTATCTGGAAGCCTACCTTTTCCAGCTAGATCAGGGGGTAGAGGTCTTGTAGAATGATGTAGAAGATTTTCATAGATTGGATTTTTGATTGTTACTAAGGAATGATGTTCCTTTGATGGTTTTGAAGAATATTTAGGTGTTTCTTCTTCTGGGGGAAAATGAAATGGAAATCTTTTTACAATTTCTACCTCAGAGGGCTTATGTACAGGAGATAGAATGGAAATATGAGAACTGGGAAGGATAAAAGAAGTAGGAATAGGTTTGTCAGGTTGATTGGTCTTGCCTTTTATTTCTGTCAATGATTTTCCCATTGTTGAAAAGGCGTTTCCTAATCCTTCCATTATTTCTTCATGGTTTCTGCTAGATTCTCTGGCCCTATAAGAAATCTCAAATAAAGAAGAATCCATTTTGTCTTTAACATTAATGAATTTTTCTTGTATTTGATCCCCAGATCTCACTATAGTATTTGTGGATACTTGAAGATATAGAATTTGTTCTTTGCGTGCATAGTCATTGGTTATAAAAGTGTGTGTAGCCATTCCTCTCAAAGCAGTATTTGTCTAGTTAATCTATTCAGAAACTGACTCGACTCTTTTATCTATTCCAGATAACTGAATGGATTCTTCTGATAATAATAAAGGGACTGATCTTTCTTGTTTTGCATTATCTTCTAACATTATCCCTTTAAAAGGTGGAAAAATTGAATTTGATTCGACAATGCTTCCATCAATACTTTTCCACTTATGTTTAGGAGATTCAGAGGTTTCTCCTACCATTTGGACTATAATTTTTTTGATTCAATTTCCTCCACTCAAAGAAGGAAATCCAGGTGTCTTCTTCAGTCATATACTTCTGCCAATCTTTAGATAAGCTTAACTTATCACAGTCTGGTACTGTAGAATTAAATTCTTCTGTTTCAGGATTTGTAAACAAATCCCAGTTCAGCATTTTCTTGATCCAATCTTCAGGAATGGATCCTTTTTGACATCCTCTCATGAGTGTATGAAATTTATGGATTTCATCTATATTTGGTCTTTGGATGTCTTTGGGTAAGGGATTTGTGAATCTACAGTCAGGAATGACTGTGTCACATTGTTCAACATACCCTAACCCATATTTAGGAGTACCAGGTGGTCTCATGCCCTTATATATTTCTTTAATTTTGGGGTCTAGTGATTCGATTGAGGGCATGTAATGAATCATAAGGAATAAATTATTTTCTGAAGTAGACACAGAAGAATCTATAGTATTATTTATAGATCTAACAGACACTGAGGAATCCATTAGAGGAGATATTACTATGTCTACATAGGAAAGCAGGGTGTTTAGTCTTATGTCTTCCCGGAAGAAGATTAGACAGGCTCTTGGCCGACTGCTTAGGCAGAAACTAGTAAATCTTTTTAGAAGGTCACAGTAGTGGAAACTGTGCCTTTAAACAACCCGAGACTACTGATACGGCTTTAATATGTCGCAAGAGTGCAAACTGTGCCTTTAAATAGCCCGAGACTCTTGATACGGCACTGGATTCTTTTTTATTGTATACAGAGAGAAAACAAAGAGCGAATAGCTATATTAGATATAAGAGAGTCTGATATCATACCCGGGTTGAAAAGAAGGAAATGGCTTTGATACCATTTGTGGAAATCTTATCTGATCTAGGACGAGAAATTAACAAGATCAAGAAATCCATAACAAATCCTCCAGAACAAAAGAAAGAAGAAGAAAATGAAAGTCTTCAAGTTGAAAATCAGAAATATCATTTCTTGATTGAATTAAAAGTTCAAGATTTACATTTTAAATTGAAGACATTGATAGATACTGGATCAGATTTGAACATGCTAAATAAGCATGTTATCCCTGTGTCTCTATGGGAAAAGACTTGAGTTATGGTTGTGTAATTAGGAAACATTCCCAATAATATTTCATTCCAAATTCCAGAAGCAATCCTTTGTTTCCAAGACTATTGTTTAAAGTTGAAATTTCTCTTAGCAGACATTCCTGTTGCTTGTATCCTTGGCACCCCTTTTCTTGCAGCAGTCTCACCTCATGGCTCTACTATGGTGACTCCAGAAAAGCCAGGATATTTCATTACTATTCCTTCCCCACAAGGTAGAGTTACAATCAAACTCCCTTTCGTATATACCCCAAGGTTCTCTGATTCTGTCCAAATGAGCCTTAGAAAGAATGAAAAAATAAAGGAACTACAGCAGCTCCAAACAAAAATCAGGATCCAAGATCAATTAAAGAAGGAAGACATACAGAGAAAAAATTCTTCATTGAGGTAGGAATTCATCAACTTAGTCTGCTCAGAAAATCCTACTACTTTTTGGAAACAGAGGAAACATGAAGTCTCACTTCCATATAGAGAAGACTATCAAGGTAAGCCTTGCAAAAGCAGAGCCATACCAATGAATGCTGAATATCAGAAGCTATGTGCAGAAGAAATTGAGGGCTTACTTGACAAAGAGCTTATTAGAAAATCTACTAGTCCTTGGAATTGTTATGGGTTCTATGTAAATAATCATTCAGAACAAATCAGAGGAGTTCCTAGATTAGTAGTAAATTACAAACCTCTAAACAAGGTTTTAGCTGATGATAGATACCCCATTCCAAATAAAAGAAGTTTAGTCACTAGAATTGCGGGGGCAAAGATTTTTTCAAAATTTGACTTAAAGTCGGGATTTTGGCAAGTGGCTATGAGTGAAAAAGATAAATTTAAAACTGCTTTTAATGTCCTGGATGGGCATTATGGATGGAATGTGATTCCATTTGGATTGAAAAATGCTCTTGCAAAGTTTCAAAGGGTTATGGATGATACTCTTAAGCCATACTTTGACTAGCTGATTGTATATATTGATGACATCCTGGTTTTCTCTTCATCCATAGATCAACATTTTAAACATTTGAAAAAGATTCTGCAAGTAATCAAGCAGGCTATCCTAGTTCTTTCAAAGAAAAAGATTGAGCTTTTTCAAACTCAAATAAATTTTCTTGGTCATACTATTGATAATGGCCAAATTACTCTGCAAACTCATGCTGTGGAATTTGCAAATAAGTTTCCTGACAAAATTCTTGATAAAACACAGCTGCAAAGGTTCTTGGGAAGTCTGAATTACATAATAGACTAAATGTGCCCATGATAGAAAGCTTCTAAATGATAGACTAAAGAAAGAGCCAACTCCCTGGACAGAAGCACATACTCAAGCTGTGAGAAATATTAAAGCAAAGGCCAAGAATCTTCCAATCTTGCATATCTCTGATGATGAAATTCCTAAGATAGTAGAAACAGATGCTAGTAACATTGGTTGGGAAGCAGTACTAAAGCAAGTCAGAGATCAAGGAAAAGAATAAATTATTCAATTTGCCTCCGGTTTATGACAGCCAGGAGAAAGAAATTATTCTGCTTTGGATAAAGAAATCAAAGCTGCCTTAAATGCTATACATAAATTTGAAATTTATCTGATCTACAGAAAGTTTATTTGAAGGATTGATGCTGCAGCAATGAACAAAGTCCTAAACAAAGACTTGAAAAATCCTGGAGACTCCAAATTTTCTAGATGGCAAGCTCTTTTTAGCAATTTTGATTTCTCCATAGAGCATATCAAAGGATCAAATAATTCTATTCCAGATTTCTTAAGCAGAGAACATCTACAAAATCTCTGTTTACTAATCTCTGTACAGTTAAGAAATGGAATAGAAAGAATAATAGACATCCCAGACTCTCTAAGATGGGAATCTTATTTGGTAGATTGGAGACCCCGGTGGGAATTAAGAAGTACTAAAATTCTTTCCCAAACAACTCAAGTCTCATATTCCATCCTGTTTCCTGAGGTAAGAGGAAGAATAATATCAAATGTTTTGGCGCCAATAGTTCCTCAGATAAATGAAAAGGCAGCCCAGGCACAAATTGCTCTAACTGATCTTTTCCATGATATGATTCAAATATGGGATATAAGAGATGAACAAGATAATAATCAAAAATACTTTTGTCTAAATAGACCTCAATTATTATCTCATTGGCCTGAAAGAAATCCTGATATTATTTTTCCAGAAACAAGCCTAAATTATCATGAATACAGGAAGCTATGGTGGGAATTTTCTCAACAAGAAGACTGCATTATATTAGTTAAAATTGGTAGTGTGAATTATGCAACTGCTGGAAGGCCCCCTATCTGGATCACAAACTGGTGGAAAGATTTTGGTCTAAACAAAGGGGCAATAGATCCAGATATCTTAAGATTATTTCTATCTCTCTCTACTGTCCAAGATCTTTTCCGCCAAGGTCAAATGATGGAGAAATCTTACATTTCTTCATCCTGAATCATTTCCAATGGGCAATCAAATCAAGGATTATTCTACAGATGATCAACGGATTACCTTCTATAGTCCGAAAAATTTATACAAAAATTTGGGATACACTACATTATCTAGAAAGATTTTCTAGCTTTATTGAAAATGATTAAATAAATTCTTGGTTTCCGTGGGTTTACATGCCAAACTCCACTGTGTAAACTCATGTCTAAATGACCGACAGTGGTTCCATTCGGGTTCCGTGGGTTGGCGTCATTAAACTCCACTTTGTATAGTCATGTCAAATAAAGAGAATCTTGGAAACTCAGAGTACTTCTTCAACTTTTGGTGAGGTTTGACCCACATTTCCAATGATACTCTACTATTTATCATGTGATATTTTACTTTATGTCACCTATGATTGTCCTCTGGCCAGGGAATCTTGCATGATTATCCTGTCAGAACTACTGTTTTATTTTTCTTTTGGTGAGTTTGAAATAAAGTTATGATCCGGTTGGAGATTCCTGCTCGAATAGATCCACCAGATCCTAAAAGTAAGATTTGATGGCCGACATGTGGTACACAATTCTTTTCGAGTCCTATCTTCATAATGACTCTTCCTTCAAAAAATTGTATAAAAGAAGGATGAAGGATCATTGTCGAGGGGTTCGAGTTGTGAGTATTGAGTTAGAGTCTCTAAGCTTCCCTTCTGTCTGAAGCTTCATTTCTTTCTATGTGCAGAGTCTGTAAGTCTGTCGAGTGAAGAGTAGTCTGCTCTAAGTCTGTGCATATGGAACATATTGTAATACCCGAGTTATTTTCTCTGATGAATATAATATCAAAAGTCTTCCGCATATTCCTAAATCTCTGAAGTTTATTTATTGTCTCTCCATTATGCGCACATTGTGATCTCATTTATTTGTCTGTATTTGCAATCAACCCTCCTTGGTACCATCTGATATAGTTCACTCATCCAGATAATAAGGTTCACTGGTAGTCTGGTCCAACGCACTTGTCGAGCACTGGTAGTAAGTCCCGCAAAGGCAGGAAGCCGCTAAAGGGCAGTTGTAGGTGTAGAGACTTGCGTAAAACCAGCTATAGGGTTCACATAAAACTGCAACAAATCTGATGGACTTCGGGTGGTGGGGTTCATAGTTCAGATGGATTAAAGTGGTTAACCCAACGATATTGGTCGTGTCGAGAGTAGAAGAAACCAGAAGACCAGATTGTGAGAGGAGATTGCGCATGACAAAAGATATTTCCCAGTTAAGATTCATACTCTGACAGAGGAGGCCCTTGACAAAGCTATTTGCCTGGAGCAGTTTTACAAATGGTATCAGATCCATGTCCTTCTTTTCAACCCGTGTATGATATTAGACTCTCTTAGATCTAATATAGCTATTTGCTCTTTGTTTTCTCTCTGTGTACAATAAAAAAGAATCCAGTTTCGTATCAAGAGTCTCGAGCTGTTTAAAGGCACAGTTTCCACTCTTGCGACACATTAAGGTCGTATCAGTAGTCTCGGGCTGTTTAAAGGGACAGTTTCCACTACTGCAACCTTCTGAAAGATTTTGCTAGTTTCTGCCTGAGCAGTCGGCCAGGAGCCTATCTAATCTTCTTTCGAGAAGACATAAGACTAAACGCCCTACTTTCTTGTGTAGAAATAGTAATATTTCCTCTAATGGATTCTAGGTCAGTATCCTTTAGAGAAGTTAGAAATGCAGACGAAACAAGTACATCTAGATCTAACCCTGTAAATAGTCTTGATTCAATGTTTTCTTTTAATAAAACTCAAAGCATAAACCAGGCAAGCATTGAAGAAGTTGAGTTAAATCCACAAGCTGCCTGGAAATTACCTCCTATATCTCCTAGCAGAGTATATCAAGACCTAAACATGTTTCATCTCAAAGTTGTAACTAGAGTTATTGTAAAAGAATCTGTTAGAAGAATACAAAAGAATAGTGATGTCAGTCAAACTATTTCTCTCATAAATGCCAAAGAAGTCCAAAAAGAAGCCAAAAGACATGGAACAAACTATCTTCCTTTTGGATGTATTAGAATTGGAATAAGTCCTTTGGTTCATAAAGGGATAGACTCCTATGTGTTATTCACAGTGAGAGATCTAACCCACAATAAATTTACTGATTCTCTAATAGGAGGAATAGTCGCCCCTCTTTCAAATGGGCCAGTATATTTTGACTGTTATCCAAATTTCTCTGTCTATACATTTGATGAAAACATTTCCAATATCTTAAAGTTATAGATTCGAACAATTGGATTTGATATGTGTCCTACTAGGAAAAATATATCTATCCAAGCTAGAGGATGTTTTAGGCACACGAATACTTTATTTCCTGCTGTACTACACGCCCCTAGCAAAGAATCTCAATCAAGCACTCTGGTCATAACTTACCCATTAAACCAAAAGATGGAACATTGTACTATAAAGTGGGAAAAAATTTCTTTCCCCACTGATTGGGTTATTGATACTCCAAAGGAACCTATACCAAGATCCATTACCTCTGCCCAAATAAAAGAAACTCCCAACTCTAGAGTTATTTCCTTTCCCCAGAGGAATTTCTCCAGATCCCCTTCCTATAAAAATCATATTTCTACATTTCCTTCCTCCTCATTTTGTTTACATGCTTGAATTCAATCTTTAGAAAACCAAGTAGGGAAAATCCCTTTTGCAGTAAAATGTTTTGATTGGAGAGAACTAATAACCCTATCTACTCTATCTGCATTCGAAGAAAATGAAAGGGTACAATTTGAGCATACAAATCATAATCCAAGAACAAACTCGCCTCCACCAAATTCCACTGCAAAAGGCCAATGTCCACATCCTCAATGTTCTGATATTCCCTTTCCTCATGAATCTCATGTTATGTTTATTCAAAATAACCTTTGTACAGAATTAAAGTCAAGACAAGAAGTTTATATCCCCAGTGATACAAGAAAACCATCTGCTCCAGAAATTCAGAAATTTCTGTCCCTATTTAGAGGATGCAGGAAGGAATTGGTACAACCAAAATGGATGAAAGAAATGCTAAACTGGTATCTATTCTCTCATCCAGAAGCAAGAGAATTTGCCAAAAGGATTTCAAATGAAGAAAAGATTAGACTAGCTCAAAGATGGAAATCTTTTATGGAAAAGGAAGATATTTATATATCCTTTTATGAATGGAATAAAAGAAATCGTCAAATCCATTCATGGGAAATAATTCCTCAAAGAGCCAGCCCTATGTGTTGTCCAGTACAAACTCTTTGAGAAATTATTTCCCACGAATGGATTTGATGATTTGTTTTATTCCATTCATAAAAGGATATATAAATATCTTCCTTTTCCATAAAATATTTCCATCTTTGAGCTAGTCTAATCTTTTCTTAGACTCTTTCTAAGAAAAATTAACAAGATCAGAGCTAGTCTGATACCATAGGAATCCATTAGAGGAGATATTACTATATCTACATAGGAAAGTAGGGCGTTTAGTCTTATGTCTTCCCGGAAGAAGATTAGACAGGCTCCTAGCCGACTGCTCAGGCCAAAACTAGTAAATCTTTTCAGAAGTTCGCAGTAGTGGAAACTGTGCCTTTAAACAGCCCGAGACTACTGATACGGCCTTAATGTGTCGCAAGAGTGGAAACTTTGCCTTTAAATAGCATAAGACTCTTGATACGGAACTGGATTATTTTTTATTGTACACAGAGAGAAAACAAAGAGCAAATAGCTATATCAGATCTAAGAGAGTCTGATATCATACCCGTGTTGAAAAGAAGGTCATGGTTCTGATACCATTTGTAAAAATTCTCCAGGCAAACAACTTTGTCAGGGGGCTCCTCTGTCAGAGTATGAAGCTTGACTTGGAAATCTCTTGTCTCATGCACAATCTCCTCTCACCATCTGGTCTTTTGGTTTCTGCTACTCTTGACATGACCAATATCGTCGGGTTAACCACTTTACTCCATCTGAACTATGAACCCCACCACCCGAATTCCATCAAGTTTGTTGCAGTTTTATGTGAACCCTATAACCGATTTTCCGCAAGTCTCTGCACCTACAACTTCCCTTTAGCGGCCTCCTGCCTTTGCGGGACTTACTACCAGTGCTCGGCAAGTACGTTGGACTAGACTACCAATGAACCTTATTATCTGGATGAGTGAACTATATCAGACGGTACCAAGGAGGGTTGATTGAAAATACAGGCAAATAAATGAGATCACAATGTGCGCATAATAGAGAGACAATAAATAAACTTTAGAGATTTAGGCATATGCGGAAGAATTTTGATATTATATTCATCAGAGAAAATAACTCGGGTATTACAATATGTGCCAGATGCACAGACTTAGAGCAGACTGCTCTTCGCTCGACAGACTTATAGACTCTGCACACAGAAAGACACGAAGCTTCAGATAGAAGGGAATCTTAGAGACTCAGACTCAATACTCACAACTCAGACCCCC
Organism: Picea mariana; assembly: GCA_032191745.1. Classification (NCBI taxonomy): domain Eukaryota; kingdom Viridiplantae; phylum Streptophyta; class Pinopsida; order Pinales; family Pinaceae; genus Picea; species Picea mariana. The sequence goes on along the minus strand of JASDQU010370631.1, from coordinate 50,069 downwards.
CGACAATGAGCTTACATCCTTCTTTTATACAAGCTTTTGAACGAAGAGTCATCATGAAGATAGGACACGAAAAGACTTGTGGTCCACATGTCGGCCATCAATTCTTACTTTTAGGATCTGGTGGATCTATTCGTGCAGGAATATCCGACCGGATCATAACTTTATTTCAAACTCACCGAAAGCAAACTAAAACAATAGTTCTGATAGGATAATCATGCAAGATTCCCTGACCAGAGGAAAATATAAAGTAAAATATCACATGATAAATAGTAGAGTATCATTGGAAATGTTTGTCAAACATCACCAAAAGTCGGAGAAGTACTGCGAGTTTCCAAGATTCTCTTTATTTGACATGGCTATATGATGTACAAAGTGGAGTTTAATGACGACAACCCACGCAACCCAAATGGCACCACTGTCGGCCATTTAGACATGAATTATTACAAAGTGGAATTTGATGTGTAAACCCATGGAAACCATTAATCTAATGGATGATCATGGAAATGTATGAAGTTGTAAGGATCTCAGTGCTGAGTATATACTTCTCGATATAGTTTAGGATCTTCATTACTCTCTTCTTCTTGATGGAGTATGAATTTAGCTCGAATCACCCATGGATGTCTTTCTCTTATAAAAAAGGTTTTATATTCTTCATTTGAAAAAAAATATCCAATTTTATCCAATCTTCTGTCTGTGAAAAGAAACATTCTGGCAGTTTCTGAAACTCGAGGATGGATGTTGATTGGATTTAATCCAAATTTATTCCAACATTTTATTAACCATTTTGGTTTAGATTCATAGACAAAAGTAACGACAAACTTGATCATACAGTAATAATATTTGTACTGGTCTGTCCAAAGAAAAACATGAAACCACATTGATTTGTACTGATGATAAGTTATACCAAAAAAAATTTCCTCTGGATCTCTATTTGGCCAATCCTGGATAGTTCTCATTTTATTAATCTGGAAGAAATGGTATGCTGGAATTTCTTCCCATCTCTGTGTTTGATGATCATACCATTGTCTATTAGCAGATCTATGTCTGCTCAAGTCTCTCATTTCTATGAGTTTTTCTCTAGCCATGATAGTAGTAGTCTGGTGCATTCTTCCTAGTATATGTTGTGGAGGAAGAACATTTACATGTGTATTTCTTGAAAAACCAGGTATTCCCAATTCTATTTCATCTGAAGCTCATAACTACCATTCTGGTATCCAATTTCTTTCAAAATCTTCCCAAGGAGTATTATCATCTAGATAGTAAGTAACAGGAGCATTTCTTTGATCATCAATGACTTCTACTATTGCCAAGCTTTTCTTAAAGTAAGCAATCTGAACATGGGATTCAGAAACGAATGGTAGTTCTATTGTTTTAGAAGGATTTACTTCTATACTTGGTAGAGTAAAAAAATATCCTGGCTCTTTATTACCACACTTGCAAGAACCATGTATTTCTACTGTAGAAAGAAATGGAGTTCCCAGGATGCAGTCAACTGGTAGATCTAAGATTTGAAATTTCATTCCTAAGGCATATTCTTCAAAGATCAAAATACCTTTAGGAACTTCAAACTGGAAAGAAGTATTTATATTTCCCAATCCAGTGGCTGAGCTGAAACTAGGAAACCAATATTTTGTAGGTATGAGATCCTTATTAAGAAGATTTAAATCAGATCCGGTCTCTATAAGTGTTATTAAGAAAAAAAATTCTTGATTTATCTCCAACTGGATCCTAACATAATATTTATGATATTTTATAGGAAAGATTTTCATACCTGTTATCCCCTGCATTTCAATTGTTGTTTGTTCCTGGACAACTAATTCAAAAGGAACATCTTCAAGAGGAGGAGGAACTGAATCTAATATTTCTTTTATTTCTTTGATTTCTTTTCTGGCCCAAGAATCAATTTTAAAACTAAATTCAGTATCTCCTTCCAATATCTTAATCTTTTCTTTTAATTCAAAAACTTCCTGTTTTAGGGAGAAGACTTCTTTGGCTAAATCTGTAATAGAGGTGTTTTGCAGCTTTGGTTCTCTGTTAAACTTGATATATGTCTTCGTATTCTTGTCAAAGGAAGCATCTAAAAACAGAGGCTGTCTCTTTGGAATTTCAGGACCCTTATGCTTCTGTTCTGATTTGACAGTCTTGATGAAGGTTTCAAGAAGAGAATTATTCATTTCCCCTTCTGGGAGGATTTTAATCTGAGCTAACATCTATGCCTCTTGGTATCATGTATTCTGATACATGAAAACTTTTAGTTTTTGCAGTGTTTCAGGCTCTAGTTCTGAATCAGAATTGGAATCATCAGTGTTACTCTCACAGGAACAGAAATTTGGACTGTTGCAGTTACAGTACTGATTCATTACTATTTCTTTATCTGAGTTGTATTCAAGATCATATGTGTTGCTTGAAGTATAACAACATCCTTCTCGAAGAAGGTGAACTTCTTCTTTTGTCTTGAAAGGATTGTAAGGTGTTATTGGATAAATCCATAGGTGTGGACACTAACCAATCTCCCTAGATCCACCTGGATCTAGAACAAAATAGGACAGAACATGATGCCTTCCTTAAGTTTTAGATATTGAATTTACTAACTAAAGAGGGACGAGTGACATACCGTTTAAATGTCACTTCCTCTCACCA
>JASDQU010370631.1:14590-42194 GCA_032191745.1 Picea mariana | reverse complement strand
CATATATGTGAATATATGTGAGTATATGTGAGCAGGCTCACATATATGTGAGCCTTCACATATATGTGAATATATGTGAGCAGGCTCACATATATGTGAGCCTGTTTAGCCTGCTCACATATATGTGAGACTGCATTCTCAGCAGGCTCACATGTATGTGAGCTGACTCACATATATGTGAGCAGGCTCACATATATGTGAGAAGGATCTCATATATGTGAGTCTGCAGACTCACATATATGTGAGCATGCTCACATATATGTGGGCATGCTCTCATATATGTGAGCCTGCTCACATATATGTGAGCCTGCTCACATATATGTGAGCATGCAGGCTCACATATATGTGAGCTTGTAGGCTCACATATATATGACATATATGTGAGCCTCCCAGAAAGGGAAATGAAGAATTCTCTTCTTGAAACCTTCATCAAGACTGTCAAATCAGAACAGAAGCATAAGGGTCCTGAAATTCCAAAGAGACAGCCTCTGTTTTTAGATGCTTCCTTTGACAAGAATACAAAGACATATATCAAGTTTAACAGAGAACCAAATCTGCAAAACACCTCTGTTACAGATTTAGCCAAATAAATCTTCTCCCTAAAACATGAAGTTTTTGAATTAAAAGAAACGATTAAGAGATTCGAAGGAGATACTAAATGCATTTTTAAAATTGATTCTTTGGCCATAAAATAAATCAAGGAAATAAAAGAAAGATTAGATTTAGTTCCTCCTCCTCTTGAAGATGTTCCTTTTGTAAAGGTGCTCCAAACAAACAGCTTTGTCAGGGGCCTCCTTTGTCATAGTATGAAGCTTGACTTGGAAATCTCTTGTCTCATGCGCAATCTCCTCTCACCATCCAATCTTCTGGTTTCTGCTACTCTCGACATGACCAATATCGTCAGGTTAGCCACTTTACTCCGTTCGAACTATGAACCCCACCACCCGAAGTCCATCAGTTTTGTTGCAGTTTTATGTGAACCCTATAGCCGGTTTTCCGCAAGTCTCTGCACCTACAACTTCCCTTTAACGGCCTCCTACCTTTGCTGGACTTACTACCAGTGCTCGGCAAGTGTGTTGGACCAGACTACTAGTGAACCTTATTATCTGGATGAGTTAACTATCTCAAACAGTACCAAGGAGGGTCAATTGAAAATATAGGCAAATAAATGAGATCACAATGTGCACATAATAGAGAGACAATAAATAAACTTCAGAGATTTAGGATTATGCGGAAGGCTTTTGATATTATATTCATCAGAGAAAATAACTCGGGTATTACAATATGTGCCAGATGCATAGACTTAGAGAAGATTGTTCTTCGCTCGACATACTTACAAACTCTGCACACAGAAAGACATGAAGCTTCATACAGAAGGGAAGCTTAGAGACTCAAACTCAATACTAGCAACTCGGACCTCTCGACCATGAGCCTACATCCTTCTTTTATACAAGTTTTTGAAGGAAGAGTCATCATGAAGATAGGACTCGAAAAGACTTGTGGTCCACATGTCGGCCATCAAATCTTACTTTTAGGATCTGGTGGATCTGTTCGCGCAGGAATCTCCGACCAAATCATAACTTTTTTTCAAACTCACCGAAAGCAAACTAAACAGTAGTTTTGACAGGATAATCATGCAAGATTCCCTAACCGGAGGACAATATAAGGTAAAATATCACATGATAAATAATAGAGTATCATTGGAAATGTGGGTCAAACCTCACCAAAAGTCAGAGAAGTACTCCGAGTTTCCAAGATTCTCTTTATTTGACATGACTATATGATGTACAAAGTGGAGTTTAATGACGGCAACCCACGCAACCCAAATGGCACCATTGTCGGCCATTTAGACATGAATTATTACAAAGTGGAATTTGATGTGTAAACCCACGGAAACCATTAGTCTAATGGATGATCATGGAAATGTCTGAAGTTGTAAGGATCCCAGTGCTGAGTATATACTTCTCGGTATAGTTTAGGATCTTCATTACTCTCTTCTTCTTGATGGAGCATGAATTTAGTTCGAATCACATATGGACGTCTTTCTCTTATAAAAAAGGTTTTATATTCTTCATTTGAAAACAAATCTCCAATTTTATCCAATCTTCTGTCTGGGAAGAGAAACATTCTGGCAGTTTCTGAAACTCGAGGATGGATGTTGATTGGATTTAATCCAAATTTATTCCACCATTCTATTAACCATTCTGGTTCAGATTCATAGACAAAAGTAACGGCAAACTTGATCATACAGTAATAATATTTGTATCGATCTGTCCAAAGACAAACATTAAACCACATTGATTTGTACTGATGATAAGTTATACCATTTTTTTTTTCCTCTGGATCTCTATTTGGCCAATCCTGGATAGTTCTCATTTTATTAATCTAGAAGAAATGGTATGCTGGAGTTTCTTCCCATCTCTGTGTTTGATGATAATACCATTTTCTATTAGCAGATCTAAGTCTTATCAAGTCTCTCATTTCTATCTGTTTTTCTCTAGCTGTGATAGTAGTAGCCTGGTGCATTCTTCCTAGTATATGTTGTGGAGGAAGAACATTTACATGTGTATTTCTTGAAAAACCAGGTATTCCCAATTCTATTTCATCTGAAGCTCTGAACTGCCATTCTGGTATCCAATTTCTTTCAAAATCTTTCCAAGGAGTATTATCATCTAGATAGTGAGTAACAGGAGCATTTCTTTGATCATCAAAGACTTCTACTATTACCAAGCTTTCCTTAAGGTAAGCAATCTGAACATGGGATTCAAAAATGAACGGTAGTCCTATTGTTTTAGAAGGATTTCCTTCTATACTTGGTAGAGTAAAAAAATATCCTGGCTCTTTATTACCACACTTGCAAGAACCATGTGGTTCTACTGCAAAAAGAAATGGAGTTCCCAGGATGCAGTCAACTGGTATATCTGAGATTTGAAATTTCATTCCTAAAGCATATTCTTCAAAGATCAAAATACCTTTAGGAACTTCAAACTGGAAAGAAGTATTTATATTTCCCAATCCAGTGGCTGAGCTAAAACTAGGAAACCAATATTTTACAGGGATGAGATCCTTATTAAGCAGATTTAAATCAAATCCAGTGTCTATAAGTGTTGTTAAGAAAAAATTTTGTTGATTTATCTCCAACTGGATCCTAACATAATATTTATGATATTTTATAGGCAATATTTTCATACCTGTTATCCCCTGCATTTCAATTGTTGTTTTTTCCTGGACAACTGATTCAAAAGGAACATCTTTAAGAGGAGGAGGAACTGAATCTAATATTTCTTTTATTTCTTTGATTTCTTTTCTGGCCCATAAATCAATTTTAAAATTGAATTCAGTATCTCCTTCCAATCTCCTAATCTTTTCTTTTAATTCAAAAACTTCCTATTTTAGGGAGAAGACTTCTTTGGCTAAATCTGTAACAGAGGTGTTTTGCAGCTTTGGTTCTGTGTTAAACTTGATATATGTCTTTGTATTCTTGTCAAAGGAAGCATCTAAAAACAAAGGTTGTCTCTTTGGAATTTCAGGACCCTTATGCTTATGTTCTGATTTGACAGTCTTGATGAAGGTTTCAAGAAGAGAATTCTTCATTTCCCCTTCTGGGAGGATTTTAATATGAGCTAACATTTGTGCCTCTTGGTATCCTGTATTCTGATACATGCAAACTTTTAGTTTTTGCAATGTTTCAGGCTCTGGTTCTGAATCAGAATTCGAATCATCAGTGTTACTCTCACAGGAACAGAAATTTGGATTGATGCAGTTACAATATTGATTCATTACTATTTCTTTATCTGAGCTGTATTCAAACTCACATGTGTTGCTTGAAGTATAACATCATCCTTATCGAAGAAGGTGAAATTCTTCTTTTGTCTTAAAAGGATTGTAAGGGCATGCATCAGTGTTATGATTATTTGCTCCACATCTGTTGCAGTGAAGTTTTAGAACCATTTGCTTTCTTTCTTGAGCCTCTTTTGCTTTTTATTCTGAAAATTTCCCTTTTGATTTTCTAGAGGCTTCATTGTCTGGACAATCATGAGCATAATGTCCATTTTTGCCACAAATCCAACAGATCACTTTCTGTTTTGCTTCATGAGTATGAGTTTTGAGCCTGATATCTTTTGTCTCATAGAAGTGAGTTCTAGGAACATACTTATACCTAGATTTATATCTCTTACCCTTTTCTCCCCTGAACTCTTTTGGATTTTTTCTTCTTTTTCTTGCTGGATTTGTAAGGTACAAACCATATTGTTCACAAATTGATTTTTGATCAGGGATATATGAGGACTTTGATACAGAGTTTTGTACTTTCATACTAGTACATAGTCCTATCAGGGCTTTGGTTATTAGAGAATATATTTTTCCCCAAGTATACAATTCATAAGGAATTTTGAATACTTCCTCCATTTTGAGATATTCTACAAATTTACTTGGGAGTGCTGCCAAATAAACTTGTTTCCATAGCAGATTTTTGCTTTCTTTAACCTCAAAAATCATTTGTGTCCATTCTTTATGAAATTGTTCATATTCAAACATCCTTCTACATTTCATATTCATAAGAACAATCTCATGTTTATCAGCAATTTCATTTTCTGTTCCACACCAGTGTTCAAGGATTAAAGTAGTAAGAACACCAATCATATTATTTATTGTAGTCCCATCAGAATGATATACAATATCACCTTATTCATCTTTAAGAATTTCTGCTTCCATTTTAGCAATCATTAAGGGAGAAGAAATGACCTCCCACCATTTGCTAAGAGTTCCTGTAAAGCACTGTATGATTGTTTTGCATGCCTCTACCTCAGTTTTCCCTTTCATACACATAATCTTGTATGAGACATACATCCTATCAATCATTTGCCTTATTTGTGTGATTGATAAATTGTCAATGTTCTATTCTTGGAAGCAGTCATCAGCGAATGTTTGAGTATCTGGAAGCCTACCTTTTCCAGCTAGATCAGGGGCTGGAGGTCTGGTATAATGATGTGGAAGATTTTCATATATTGGATTTTTTATGGTTACTAAGGAATGATGTTCCTTTGATGGTTTTGAAGAAGATTCAGGTGTTTCTTCTTCTGGGGGAAAATGAAATGGAAATCTTCTTACAATTTCTACCTCAGAGGGATTATGTATAGGAGATAGAATGGAAATATGAGAATTGGGAAGGATAAAAGAAATAGGAATAGGTTTGTCAGGTTGATTGGTCTTGCCTTTTATTTATGTCAATGAGTTTCCCATTGTTGAAAAGGAATTTCCTAATCCTTCCATTATTTCTTCATGGTTTCTGCTAGATTCTCTGGCCCTATAAGAAATCTTAGATAAAGCAGAATCCATTTTTTCTTTAACATCAACGAATTTTTCTTGTATTTGATCCACAGATCTCACTATAGTATTTGTGGATACTTGAAGATCTATAATTTGTTCTTTGCGTGCATAGTCATTGGTTATAAAAGTGTGTGTAGCCATTCCTCTCAAAGTAGTATTTGTCTAGTTAATATGTTTAGAAACTGTCTGGACTCTTTTATCTATTCCATATAATTGAATGGATTCTTCTGATAATAATAAAGGGACTTATCTTGCTTGTTTTGCATTATATTATAACATTATTCCTTTAAAAGGTGGAAAAATTGAATTTGATTCGACAATGCTTCCATCAATACTTTTCCACTTATGTTTAGGAGATTCAAAGGTTTCTCCTACCATTTGGACTATAGTTTTTTGATTCAATTTCCTCCACTCAAAGAAGGAAATCCAGGTGTCTTCTTCAGTCATATACTTCTGCCAATCTTTAGATAAGCTTAACTTATCACAGTCTGGTACTATAGAATTAAATTCTTTTGTTTCAGGATTTGTAAACAAATCCCAGTTCATCATTTTCTTGATCCAATCTTCAGGAATGGGTCCTTTTTGACATCCTCTCATGAGTGTATGAAATTTATGGATTTCATCTATATTTGGTCTTTGGATGTCTTTGGGTAAGGTATTTGTGAATCTACAGTCAGGAATGACTGTGTCACATTGTTCAACATACCCTAACCCATATTTAGGAGTACCAGGTGGTCTCATGCCCTTATATATTTCTTTAATTTTGGGGTCTAGTGATTCGATTGAGGGCATGTAATGAATCATAAGGCAGAAATTATTTTCTGAAGTAGACACAGAAGAATCTATAGTATTATTTATAGATCTAACAGACACTGAGGAATCCATTAGAGGAGATATTACTATGTCTACACAGGAAAGCAGGGTGTTTAGTCTTATCTCTTCCCGGAAGAAGATTAGATAGGTTCCTGGCCAACTGCTTACGCAGAAACTAGTAAATCTTTTCAGAAGGTCGAAGTAGTGGAAACTGTGCCTTTAAACAGCCCGAGACTACTGATATGACCTTAATGTGTCGCAAGAGTGGAAACTGTGCCTTTAAATAGCCTGAGACTCTTGATATGGCACTGGATTCTTTTTTATTGTACACAGAGAGAAAACAAAGAGCGAATAGCTATATCAGATCTAAGAGAGTCTGATATCATACCCGGGTTGAAAAGAAGGACATGGCTCTGATACCATTTGTGGAAATCTTATCTGATCTAGGAAGAGAAATTAACAAGATCAAGAAATCCATGACAAATCCTCCAGAACAAAAGAAAGAAGAAGAAAATGAAAGTCTTCAAGTTGAACATCAGAATATCATTTCTTGATTGAATTAAAAATTCAAGATTTACATTTTAAATTGAAGACGTTGATAGATACTGGATCAGATTTGAACATGCTAAATAATCATGTTATACCTGTGTCTCTATGGGAAAAGACTCAAGTTATGGTTGTGGGATTAGGAAACATTCCCAATAATATTTCATTCCAAATTCCAGAAGCAATCCTTTGTTTCCAAGATTATTGTTTAAAGTTGAAATTTCTCTTAGCAGACATTCCTGTTGCTTATATCCTTGGCACCCCTTTTCTTGCAACAGTCTCACCTCATGGCTCTACTATGGTGACTCCAGAAAAGCCAGGATATTTCATTACTATTCCTTCCCCACAAGGTAGAGTTACAATCAAACTCCCTTTCGTATCTACCCCAAGGTTCTCTGATTCTGTCCAAATGAGCCTTAGAAAGAATGAAAAAATAAAGGAACTACAGCAGCTCCAAACAAAAATCAAGATCCAAGATCAATTAAAGAAGGAAGACATACGAAGAAAAATTTCTTCATTGAGGTAGGAATTCATCAACTTAGTCTGCTCAGAAAATCCTACTGCTTTTTGGAAACAGAGGAAACATGAAGTCTCACTTCCATATAGAGAAGACTATCAAGGTAAGCCTTGCAAAAGCAGAGCCATACCAATGAATGATGAATATCAGAAGCTATGTGCAGAATAAATTGAGGGCTTACTTAACAAAGAGCTTATTAGAAAATCTACTAGTCCTTGGAATTGTTATGGATTCTATGTAAATAAACATTCAGAACAAATCAAAGGAGTTCCTAGATCAGTAGTAAATTACAAACCTCTAAACAAGGTTTTAGCTGATGATACATACCCCATTCCAAATAAAAGCAGTTTAGTCACTAGAATTGTGGGGGCAAAGATTTTTTCAAAATTTGACTTAAAGTCGGGATTTTGGCAAGTGGCTATCAGTGAAAAAGATAAATTTAAAACTGCTTTTAATGTCCTGGTTGGGCATTATGAATGGAATGTGATGTCATTTGGATTGAAAAATGCTCCTGCAAAGTTTCAAAGGGTTATGGATGATACTCTTAAGCCATACTTTGACTAGCTGATTGTATATATTGATGACATCCTAGTTTTCTCTTCATCCATAGATCAACATTTTAAACATTTGAAAAAGCTTCTGCAAGTAATCAAGAAGGTTGTCCTAGTTCTTTGAAAGAAAAAGATTGATCTCTTTCAAACTCAAATAATTTTTCTTGGTCATACTATTGATAATGGCCAAATTACTCTGCAAACTCATGTTGTGGAATTTGCGGATAAGTTTCCTGACAAAATTCTTGATAAAACACAGCTGCAAAGGTTCTTGGGAAGTCTGAATTACATAAGCCATTTTTCTAAAAAAATTGCCCATGATAGAAAGCTTCTAAATGATAGACTAAAGAAAGAGCCAACTCCCTGGACAAAAGCACATACTCAAGCTGTGAGAAATATTAAAGCAAAGGCCAAGAATCTTCCAATCTTGCATATCTCTGATGATGAACTTCCTAAGATAGTAGAAACAGATGCTAGTAACATTGGTTGGGAAGCAGTACTAAAGCAAGTCAGAGATCAAGGAAAAGAAGAAATTATTCAATTTGCCTCTGGTTTATGGCAGCCAGCAGAAAGAAATTATTCTGCTTTGGATAAAGAAATCAAAGTTGCCTTAAATGCTATACATAAATTTGAAATTTATCTAATCTACAGAAAGTTTATTTGAAGGACTGATGCTACAGCAATGAACAAATTCCTAAACAAAGACTTGAAAAATCCTGGAGACTCCAAATTTGCCAGATGGCAAGCTCTTTTTAGCAATTTTGATTTCTCCATAGAGCATATCAAAGGATCAAATAATTCTATTCCAGATTTCTTAAGCAGAGAACATCTACAAAATCTTTGTTTACTAATCTCTGTACAGTTAAGAAATGGAATAGAAAGAATAATAGACATCCCAGACTCTCTAAGATGGGAATCTTATTCGATAGATTGGAGACCCCGGTGGGAATTAAGAAGTACTAAAATTCTTTCCCAAACAACTCAAGTCTCATATTCCATCCTAGTTCTTGAGGTAAGAGGAAGAAGAATATCAAATGTTTTGGCACCAATAGTTCCTCAGATAAATGAAAAGGTAGCCCAGGCACAAATTGCTCTAACTGATCTTTTCCATGATATGATTCAAATATGGGATATAAGAGATGAACAAGATAATAATCAAAAATACTTTTGTCTAAACAGACCTCGATTATTATCTCATTGGCCTGAAAGAAATCCTGATATTATTTTTCCAGAAACAAGCCTAAATTATCATGAATACAGGAAGCTATGGTGGGAATTTTCTCAACAAGAAGACTGCATTATATTAGTTAAATTTGGTAGTGTGAATTCTGCAACTGCAGGAAGGCCCCCTATCTGGATCACAAACTGGTGGAAAGATTTTGGTCTAAACAAAGGGGCAATAGATCCAGATATCTTAAGATTATTTCTATCTCTCTCTAATGTCCAAGATCTTTTCCGCCAAGGTCAAATGATGGAGAAATATTATGTCTCTTCATCCTGAATCATTTCCAATGGACAATCAAATCTAGGATTATTCTACAGATGATCAACGGATTACCTTTTATAGTCCGAAAAATTTATACAAAAATTTGGGATACACTACATTATCCAGAAAGATTTTCTAGCTTTATTGAAAATGATTAAATAAATTCTTGGTTTCCATGGGTTTACATGCCAAACTCCACTGTGTAAACTCATGTCTAAATGGCCGACAGTGGTGCCATTCGGGTTCCGTGGGTTGCCGTCATTAAACTCCACTTTGTATAGTCATGTAAAATAAAGAGAATCTTGGAAACTCAGAGTACTTCTTCGACTTTTGGTGAGGTTTGACCCACATTTCCAATGATACTCTACTATTTATCATGAGATATTTTACTTTATGTCACCTATGATTGTCCTCTGGTCAGGGAATCTTGCATGATTATCCTGTCAGAAATACTATTTTAGTTTTCTTTCAGTGAGTTTGAAATAAAGTTATGATCCGGTCGGAGATTCTTGCGCGAATAGATCCACCATATCCTAAAAGTAAGATTTAATGGCCGACATGTGGTCCACAATTCTTTTCGAGTCCTATCTTCATAATGACTCTTCCTTCAAAAACTTGTATAAAAGAAGGATGAAGGATCATTGTCGAGGGTTCCGAGTTGTGAGTATTGATTCAGAGTCTCTAAGATTCCCTTCTGTCTGAAGCTTCATGTCTTTCTGTGTGCAGAGTCTGTAAGTATGTCGAGCAAAGAGTAGTCTGCTCTAAGTCTGTGAATCTGGCACATATTGTAATACTCGAGTTATTTTCTCTGATGAATATAATATCAAAAGTCTTCCGCATATTCCTAAATCTCTAAAGTTTATTTATTGTCTCTCTATTATGCACACATTGTGATCTCATTTGTTTTCCTGTATTTGCAATCAACCCTCCTTGGTACCATCTGATATAGTTCACTCATCCAGATAATAAGGTTCACTGGTAGTCTGGTCCAACGCACTTGCCGAGCACTGGTAGTAAGTCCCGCAAAGGCAGGAGGCTGCTAAAGGGCAGTTGTAGGTGCAGAGACTTGCGGAAAACCAGCTATAGGGTTCACATAAAACTACAACAAACCTGATGGACTTCAGGTGGTGGGGTTCATAGTTCAGATGGAGTAAAGCAGTTAACCCGACGATATTGGTCGTGTTGAGAGTAGAAGAAACCAGAAGACCAGATGGTGAGAGGAGATTGCGCATGAGAAAAGAGATTTCCAAGTTAAGCTTCATACTCTGACAGAGGAGGCCCCTGACAAAGCTATTCACCTGGAGCAGTTTTACAAATGGTATCAGAGCCATGTCCTTCTTTTCAAACCGGGTATGATATCAGACTCTCTTAGATCTGATATAGCTATTTGCTCTTTGTTTTCTCTCTGTGTATAATAAAAAGGAATCCAGTGTCGTATCAAGAGTCTCGGGCTGTTTAAATGCACAGTTTCCACTCTTGCGACACATTAAGGCCGTATCAGTAGTCTCGGGCTGTTTAAAGGCACAGTTTCCACTACTGCAACCTTCTGAAAGATTTTTCTAGTTTCTGCCTGAGCAGTCTGCCAGGAGCCTGTCTAATCTTCTTTCTAGAGGACATAAAAATAAACGCCCTGCTTTCCTGTGCAGAAATAGTAATATATCCTCTAAGGATTCTAGGTCAGTATCCTTTAGAGAAGTTAGAAATGTAGAAGAAACAAGTACATCTGGATCTGACCCTGTAAATAGTCTTGATTCAATGTTTTCTTTTAATAAAACTCAAAGCATAAACTAGGCAAGCATTGAAGAAGTTGAGTTAAATCCACAAGCTGCCTGGAAATTACCTCATGTATCTCCTAGCAGAGTATATCAAGACCTAAACATGTTTCATCTCAAAGTTGTAACTAGAGTTATTGTAAAAGAATCTGTTAGTAGAATACAAAAGAATAGTGATGTCAGTCAAACTATTTCTCTCATAAATGCCAAAGAAGTCCAAAAAGAAGCCAAAAGACATGGAACAAACTATCTTCATTTTGGATGTATCAGAATTGGAATGAGTCCTTTGGTTCATAAAGGGATAGACTCCTATGTGTTATGCACAGTCAGAGATCTAACCCACAATAAATTTACTGATTCTCTGATAGGAGGAATAGTTGCCCCTCTTTCAAATGGGCCCATATATTTTGACTGTTATCCAATTTTCTCTGTCTATACATTTGATGAAAACATTTCCAATATATTAAAGTTATAGATTTGAACAATTGGATTTGATATGTGTCCTACTAGGACAAATATATCTATCCAAGCTAGAGGATGATTTAGGCACACCAATACTTTATTTCCTGCTGTACTACACGCCCCTAGCAAAGAATCTCAATCAAGCACTCTGGTCATAACTGACCCATTAAACCAAAAGATGGAACATTGTACTATAAAGTGGGAAAACCTTTCTTTCCCCACTGATTGGGTTATTAATACTCCAAAGGAACCTATACCAAGATCCATTACCTCTACCCAAATAAAAGAAACTCCCAACTCTGCAGTTATTTCCTTTCCCCAGAGGAATTTCTCAAGATCCTCTTCCTGTAAAAATCCTATTTCTGCATTTCCTTCCTCCTCATTTTGTTTACATGCTTGACTTCAATCCTAAGCAAACCAAGCAGGGAAAATCACTTTTGCAGTAAAATGTTTTGATTGCAGAGAACTAATAACCCTATCTACTTTATCTGCATTCGAAGAAAATGAAAGGGTACAATTTGAGCATACAAATCATAATCCAAGAACAAACTTGCCTCCACCAAATTCCACTGCAAAAGACCAATGTCCACATCCTCAATGTTCTGATATTCCATTTCCTCATGAATCTCGTGTTCTGGTTATTCAAAATAACCTTTGTATAGAATTAAAGTCAAGACAAGAAGTTTATATCCCCAGTGATACAAGAAAACCATCTGCTCCAGAAATTCAGAAATGTTTGTCCCTATTTAGAGGATGCAGGAAGGACTTGGTAAAACCAGAATGGATGAAAGAAATTTTAAACTGTGATCTATTCTCTCATCCAGAAGCAAGAGAATTTGCCAAAAGGATTTCAAATGAAGAAAATATTAGACTAGCTCAAAGATGGAAATCTTTTATGGAAAAGGAAGATATTTATATATCCTTTTATGAATGGAATAAAAGAAATAGTCAAATCCATTCATGGGAAATAATTCCTCAAAGAGCCAGCCCTATGTGTTTTCCAGTACAAACTCTTTGAGGAATTATTTCCCATGAATTGATTTGATGATTTGTTTTATTCCATTCATAAAATGATATATAAATATCTTCCTTTTCCATAAAAGATTTCCATCTTTGAGCTAGTCTAATCTTTTCTTAGACTCTTTCTAAGAAAAATTAACAAGATCAGAGCTAGTCTGATACTAGAGGAATCCATTAGAGGAGATATTACTATATCTGCACAGGAAAGCAAGGTGTTTAGTCTTATGTCTTCCTGGAAGAAGATTAGACAGGCTCCTGGCCGACTGCTTAGGCAGAAACTAGTAGATCTTTTCAGAAGGTCACAATAGTGGAAACTGTGCCTTTAAACAGCTTGAGACTACTAATACGGCCTTAATGTGTTGCAAGAGTGGAAACTTTTCCTTTAAATATCCTGAGACTCTTGATACGGCACTGGATTATTTTTTATTGTACACAGAGAGAAAACAAAGAGCAAATAGCTATATCAGATCTAAGAGAGTCTGATATCATACCCGTGTTCAAAAGAAGGTCATGGTTCTGATACCATTTGTAAAACTGCTCTAGGCGAACAACTTTGTCAGGGGCCTCCTTTGTCAGAGTATGAATCTTGACTTGGAAATCTCTTGTCTCATGCGCAATCTCCTCTCACCATCTGGTCTTCTGGTTTCTGCTACTCTTGACACGACCAATATCGTCGAGTTAACCACTTTACTCCGTCCGAACTATGAACCCCACCATCTGAAGTCCATCAAGTTTGTTGCAGTTTTATGTGAACACTATAGTTGGTTTTCCGCAAGTCTCTGCACCTACAACTTCCCTTTAGTGGCCTCCTGCCTTTCTGGGACTTACTACCAGTGCTCGGCAAGTGCGTTGGACCAGACTACCAGTGAACCTTATTATCTGGATGAGTGAACTATATCAGACGGTACCAAGGAGGATCGATTGAAAATACAGGCAAATAAATGAGATCACAATGTGCGCATAATAGAGAGACAATAAATAAACTTTAGAGATTTAGGCATATGCGGAAGAATTTTGATATTATATTCATCAGAGAAAATAACTCGGGTATTACAATATGTGCCAGATGCACAGACTTAGAGCAGACTACTCTTCGCTCAATAGACTTATAGACTCTACACACAGAAAGACACAAAGCTACAGACATAAGGGAATCTTAGAGACTCAGACTCAATACTCACAACTTAGACCCCTTGACAATGAGCCTACATCCTTCTTTTATACAAGCTTTTGAAGGAAGAGTCATCATGAAGATAGGACACGAAAAGACTTGTGGTCCACATGTCGGCCATCAAATCTTACTTTGAGGATCTGGTGGATCTATTCGCGCAGGAATCTCCGACCGGATCATAACTTTATTTCAAACTCACCGAAAGCAAACTAAAACAATAGTTCCGATAGGATAATCATGCAAGATTCCCTGACCAGAGGACAATATAAAGTAAAATATCACATGATAAATAGTAGAGTATCATTGGAAATGTGGGTCAAACCTCACCAAAAGTCGGAGAAGTACTCCGAGTTTCCAAGATTCTCTTTATTTGACATGACTATACGATGTACAAAGTGGAGTTTAATGACGACAACCCACGCAACCCAAATGGCACCACTGTCGGCCATTTAGACATGAATTATTACAAAGTGGAATTTGATGTGTAAACCCACGGAAACCATTAGTCTAATGGATGATCATGGAAATGTCTGAAGTTGTAAGGATCCCAGTGTTGAGTATATACTTCTCGGTATAGTTTAGGATCTTCATTACTCTCTTCTTCTTGATGGAGTATGAATTTAGTTTGAATCACCCATGGATGTCTTTCTCTTATAAAAAAGGTTTTATATTCTTCATTTGAAAACAAATCTCCAATTTTATCCAATCTTTTGTCTGGGAAGAGAAACATTCTGGCAGTTTCTGAAACTCGAGGATGGATGTTGATTGGATTTAATCCAAATTTATTCCACCATTTTATTAACCATTCTGGTTCAGATTCATAGACAAAAGTAACGACAAACTTGATCATACAGTAATAATATTTGTACCGATCTATCCAAAGAAAAACATGAAACCACATTGATTTGTACTGATGATAAGTTATACCAAAACAAATTTCCTCTCGATCTCTATTTGGCCAATCCTGGATAGTTCTCATTTTATTAATCTGGAAATGGTATGTTGGAGTTTCTTTCCATCTCTGTGTTTGATGATCATACCATTTTATATTAGCAGATCTAAGTCTGCTCAAGTCTCTCATTTCTATGAGTTTTCTCTAGCCATGATAGTAGCAGCCTGGTGCATTCTTCCTAGTATATGTTGTGGAGGAAGAACATTTACATGTGTATTTCTTGAAAAACCAGGTATTCCCAATTCTATTTCATCTAAAGCTCATAACTACCATTTTGGTATCCAATTTATTTCAAAATCTTCCCAAGGAGTATTATCATCTATATAGTGAGTAACAGGAGCATTTCTTTGATCATCAATGACTTCTACTATTACCAATCTTTTCTTAAAGTAAGAAATCTGAACATGGGATTCAGAAAGGAATGGTAGTTCTATTGTTTTAGACGGATTTCCTTCTATACTTCGTAGAGTAAAAAAATATCCTGGCTCTTTATTACCACACTTGCAAGAACCATCTGGTTCTACTGTAGAAAGAAATGGAGTTCCCAGGATGTAGTCAACTGGTAGATCTGAGATTTGAAATTTCATTCCTAAGGCATATTCTTCAAATATCAAAATACCTTTAGGAACTTCAAACTGGAAATAAGTATTTATATTTCCTAATCCAGTGGCTGAGCCGAAACTAGGAAACCAATATTTTGTAGGGATGAGATCCTTATTAAGTAGATTTAAATCAGATCCAGTGTCTATAAGTGCTGTTAAGAAAATAATTTCTTGATTTATCTCCAACTGGATCCTAACATAATATTTATGATATTTTATAGGAAAGATTTTCATACCTGTTATCCCCTGCATTTCAATTATTGTTTGTTCCTAGACAACTAATTCAAAAGGAACATCTTCAAGAGGAGGAGGAACTGAATCTAATATTTCTTTAATTTCTTTGATTTCTTTTCTGGCCCAAGAATCAATTTTAAAACTGAATTCAGTATCTCCTTCCAATCTCTTAATCTTTTCTTTTAATTCAAAAACTTCCTGTTTTAGGGAGAAGACTTCTTTGGCTAAATCTGTAATAGAGGTGTTTTGCATCTTTGGTTCTGTGTTAAACTTGATATATTTCTTTGTATTCTTGTCAAAGGAAGCATCTAAAAACAAAGGCTGTCTCTTTGGAATTTCAGGACCCTTATGCTTCTGTTCTGATTTGACAGTCTTGATGAAGGTTTCAAGAAGAGAATTCTTCATTTCCCCTTCTGGGAGGCTTTTAATCTGAGCTAACATCTATGCCTCTTGGTCTCATGTATTCTGATACATGAAAACTTTTAGTTTTTGCAGTGTTTCAGGCTCTAGTTCTGAATCAGAATTGGAATCATCAGTGTTACTCTCACAGGAACAGAAATTTGGATTGCTACAATTACAGTACTGATTCATTACTATTTCTTTATCTGAGCTATATTCAAACTCATATGTACTGCTTTAAGTATAACAACATCCTTCTCGAAGAAGGTGAACTTCTTCTTTTGTCTTGAAAGGATTGTAAGGTGTTATTGGATAAATCCATAGGTGTGGACACTAACCGATCTCCCTAGATCCACCTGGATCTAGAACAAAACAGGACAGAACATGATGCCTTCCTTAAGTTTTACATATTGAATTTACTAACTAAAGAGGGATGAGTGACATACCGTTTAAATGTCACTTCCTCTCGCCATCGCTATCCTATCTCCATTCCAACGCTCATACAATGATGAACCTGCAAAAGAACGCAACCAACCAAAGGGGTAGCAATAACATAAACTCAATATAAACCTATGTATGTGATCAAGGAATCATACAATAAAACACAACAATCTTTATAGGAAAGAATCATATTAATGTATCATATTAAATGTTAAAGAGAGTTTACAGCCATGGCCTTGATGTCGTAAGGTCCCTTCCAACTGTCCTTCGTTCCCCACACACTTTGACTACAAGAATTCTGAGAGCATAGATATGATGATATTCACAATCTATCTTGACAAAGAAAATATCAAAGCCACTCCAACCAAGCTAATAATTCCAAGCCAACCAAAGCTAACAAGCTCAAGAACCAACAAAGCTAACCCAAGCTAACTTTCTCCATGAGAACTCTTCCCCTTTTATAAGTTGAAGAGGATAAGGTGAGGAGGTTAGGATGATCCCACTAAATCATGAAAGTGAGTAAGATCCAAACCATTTGGATGCCACCTCACCATAGAAGTTTCTCCTTCTAGAAGATTCGAGAAAACGCTCATTTTTCCCACGTGCAGGCATTCTCGCACCCTAGCTATAGAGCAACCTGCGAACACATTGCACACTAGCTATAGTGCAACCTACGAGAATGGGTCATTCTCACACCCTGCCTATATAGAAACCTGTGAACTTCCCTTTTTATAAGGTTCTACATAGGAAAAAGCAACTTCTTTTCTTAGGAGAAGTTCTTCTCCCTTCTCTCTTTAGGAACTCAGGCCATTGACTCCTTTGAAGGCAACATATAGGTTTACATCATTAACGATCATAGGGATGACACAAATAATGTGTAACATAAGGGCATGCATCAGTGTTATGATTATTTTCTCCACATTTGTTGCAGTGAAGTTTTAGAACCATTTTCTTTATTTCTTGAGCCTCTTTTGCTTTTTGTTCTGAAAATTTCCCTTTTGATTTTCTAGAGGCTTCATTGTCTGGACAGTCATGAGCATAATGTCCATTTTTCCTACAAATCCAATAGATCACTTTTTGTTTTGGTTCATGAGTATGAGTTTTGAGCTTGATATCTTTTGGCTCATAGAAGTGAGTTCTAGGAACATACTTATACCTAGATTTATATCTCTTACCCTTTTCTCCCCTAAACTCTTTTGGATTTTTTCTTCTTTTTCTTGCTGGATTTGTAAGGTACAAACCATATTGTTCACAAATTGATTTTTGATCAGGGATATATGAGGACTTTGATACAGATTTTTGTACTTTCATACTAGTACATAGTCCTATCAGGGCTTTGGTTATTAGAGAATATATTTCTCCCCAAGTATACAATTCATAAGGAAGTTTGAATACTTCCTCCATTTTGAGATATTCTACAAATTTACTTGGGAGAGCTGCCAAATAAACTGGTTTCCATAACAGATTTTTTTTTTTCTTTAACCTCAAAGATCCTTTGCATCCATTCTTTATGAAATTGTTCATATTCATACATATTTATACATTTCATATTCATAAGAACAATCTCATGTTTATCAAAAAATTTATTTTCTGTTCCACACCAGTGTTCAAGGATTAAAGTAGTAAGAGCACCAATCATATTATTTACTGCAGTCGCATCAAAATCATATACAACATCACCTTCTTCATCTTTAAGAATTTCTGCTTCGATTTTAGCAATCATTAAGGGAGAAGAAATGACTTCCCACCATTTGCTAAGAGTTCCTATAAAGCACTGTATGATTGTTTTGCATGCCTCTACCTCAGTTTTCCCTTTCATACACATAATCTTGTATGAGACATACATCCTATCAATCATTTGCCTTATTTGTGTGATTGATAAATTGTCAATGTTCTATTCTTGGAAGCAGTCATCAGCGAATGTTTGAGTATCTGGAAGCCTACCTTTTCCAGCTAGATCAGGGGCTGGAGGTCTGGTATAATGATGTGGAAGATTTTCATATATTGGATTTTTTATGGTTACTAAGGAATGATGTTCCTTTGATGGTTTTGAAGAAGATTCAGGTGTTTCTTCTTCTGGGGGAAAATGAAATGGAAATATTTTTACAATTTCTACCTCAGAGGGCTTATGTACAGGAGATAGAATGGAAACATGAGAACTGGGAAGGATAAAAGCAGTAGGAATAGGTTTGTCAGGTTGATTGGTCTTGCCTTTTATTTCTGTCAATGATTTTCCCATTGTTGAAAAGGTATTTCCTAATCCTTCCATTATTTCTTCATGGTTTCTGCTAGATTCTCTGGTCCTATAAGAAATCTCAGATAAAGAAGAATCCATTTTGTCTTTAACATCAATGAATTTTTCTTGTATTTGATCCACAGATATGACTATAGTATTTGTGGATACTTGAAGATCTAGAATTTGTTCTTTGCGTGCATAGTCATTGGTTATAAAAGTGTGTGTAGCCATTCCTCTCAAAGCAGTATTTGTCCAGTTAATTTATTCAGAAACTGTCTCCGACCGGATCATAACTTTATTTCAGACTCACCGAAAGCAAGCTAAAACAATAGTTCTGAGAGGATAATCATGCAAGATTCCCTGACCAGAGGACAATATAAAATAAAATATCACATGATAAATAGTAGAGTATCATTGGAAATGTGGGTCAAACCAAGAAATGATGTATTGATCCATTCCACAATTCAATGGAAGAGTAACGAAAAATTCAAGGGAGAGGTGGAATGCATCAAAAAAATATTGTGGAAGAGTATATGAAAAAAATCATCCAATCTAAAAAGAGGATTTATTTGTAGCAGATGTTGAATATTGCGATGTCCAATGCATTGTTTCTTATGTGTGGAGACGTTTTATTCAAATATTTGTTTTCATCTCACGTATTTGTATCTTCCATGATTTGTATAGTGTTTTACTTATCATAGTGAACATTTGGTTTATTTTGAGTTCATGTGGGGGGAATTGATACCAATTCTCTGACATCCTTGCATTGCAATGCATTTATGCATTGACACTTGTAATAATTTTGGAGCATGGATTTTTCTCATGTTGTCTCTAGGATTTTTCTATGAACATATGATGGAATTCAATGTGGTTATGTCTTCCAAAAGACTGCTCCGCACAGAGGCATATCACCAATGCAACCAAGACTTGTATATTTTTCAATACTTGTGAGGTGAATTTATACCATTTATCATGGTGAACTTAGGCAACCACACAGTTCCAATAGTTTGGAACAATGAATCAAAGGAATTCACCTTGGTAGTGTATTTATATTTCAGAAATATCCTAACCAAAAATTCTTTTTTTATATATTGTCCCAAGTCTTTTTCCATGAATATATGCCTAAAGTCAATGCAATTATATGTTGTGCACATCCACTTCTCATAGATCTATATGGATATCATCTGAAACACTTCTGTATTTTCAATTCTTATTTATCAAATGAAAAAATATATGGGTTGATAGTTCTCCTTCACTTTTATTTATATTTGAAGATGCATATAGCTTCATTTTCAAAAGATATGTCTTAATGTTAGGAAACTGATGCAATTCTCACAACAAATAGGGATCCTAGTTCATATTGATATGATTACAATGCATTTATATCTTTTTTGTCAATACAAACCATGAAATGATGTATTGCTCCATTCCACAATTCAATGGAAGAGTAAAAAAAATGAGATGGGGGATGGATTGCATCAAACAAAAAGTGTGCAAGAGTACATGAAAACATTCATCCAATCTGAAAAGATGATTTCTCTATAGCAAATGGTCAATATTGCATTGTGCAAAGTAGTTTCGATTATGTGCAGAGGATTTTTCTTTGACTATTTGTGCATACTCCACATAAAAATATCTTTGGTTCCTTGTACACATTTTTACCTCGAAAAGTGAAAATTTGGTCTATTTCCAACTCCTATTTAGAAACCTAACATGTAATGAACCTCAAATTTATCATAAAAAAATTAAAATTGGGTACATTATTTACCATTTATCTTCGTTTAATCAACTCGTATGATGGGTACTTACATTTTTCTTTTGCTTTTCATAACCTTATAACATACTAGCTCAACACTTAAGAGAGGTTCCCATCAAATACAAGTATTTTTCTAACTCATATGTTACTATAAAGACTTTAATACAATACCCATATCTACCTAACACTAGGATTCAAATTTTTGTTCCCTTGTTTAATAGAATTGGGCTATTTGGATTTTGCGCATAAGTTTATATCCCTGAGAGTTAATGATTGTACTCCTACCTAGTTGTGTTAACATCATAATTCAAATCCTAGATATAATACATACCAGGAAGAGGTTTAAGGATATTAAAGAAGATTTATGGGTGGTTTCAGTGTGTTTTCTTTGATGGCTTCATTTTAGTTATGATACAATTTGCCTCCACCATAACAAATTGAACCCAGACCAATTACACACCATTCTCTATGTAACTAAACTAACTAACCTTCCTCTTCCTATTGGGGTAACGGAAAGATAACTTCAATGACGAAAGTTTAGCGACCGAATAGCTTCACTGGACAGTCATGGATTTACTGCTATTAACTTAAGTGTTAAGGGAGATGGATGTACCTGTCAGGGGGAGTTAAGGCTCTATCATGAAATTAATTACGGTCCTCTTAAACATCAGTCTCGATGAATCTCCCTCCTATTCTTTATAATCCTCGTGTGCCAACTTTTCCCTAGTGCATGGAATGTACCTCCCATGCTGTAAAGAGTGGTACTCGTCCCTCTTAGGTTTTGGCAGTCTCTATTCTACCCTTGTGACTCTGAAGGAGAGGGTTCTGTATTATGAATTCCTCCATAGGGAAAGGCTACCACCTCTGCGGGAAAAATTTGGTGAATTCGACGACAACACCTGACTACCTGGTAAGTATTTTTAATGGAACTATCGTATCTCAAGTTCAAAACAGAGTTCACTGTTTGGTTTATGCAAAGAAATAATTTACTTCATGTAACCTTTAATATGAATTTAAAGGCCCTCTTTACTTCCGAAACTTATGTTCAGAGTCTACACGTTACTCCTTTCTATTTTGGTATCGACTGTAGAAGATGTTTCTCGCTGTATGTGAGAGTCACTACTCCTTACCTTTGTGAACCTGAAATCATACCCCGCGCCCACTGTTCGTACCCGATGGGTTTATTTCCAGTTCATTCCTTTTTGTTTACCCTCTGGCTCATATTTGAAACGCTCCAGGAGAGAAAAATAGGGTCACGTCGGATTCTTAATGTCTGTGTTTCTCCTCTTCGACTAATGCATATTATTGGTGGTAACGTGGTGGTTTACCAGGAGTTTATCTCTTACTAAGTTAGAGTACTTTTCATGAGAGATTCTATTGACTTTGTGTATGATGTCATTCCTTATGTTATTCATTTTCTATTCATAAAGGGTTTTAATAAAATATTTGACTCTTGAGTTCGCAATGCTATTTTATTTTTCAAAGTAATTGTTTAATTTTGTATAAATGGGATTCTCTGTATTAATGGTGGGACTCTGCTTGTTGTGAGGGTACACACCAGAAGTTCCAGGGACCATCCTCCCCTCGTCCAGGGTCGATTACAAGAGGAGGGCGCGGTGTTTCGACCCCTAAGTTAAGTATTCCGACATAACTGTGGTTATCAATTTACCCTTTCGATTCTATACTTACAGTCCTACTCTGTACTTTACTAATGTTTTCTATGATGGCCAAAAGAAGGTATGTCCACTTCACGACACAGGTATCTAGCCTCTACTCATTATGACAAAGGTACTCGTGTTCCAAAATGTCGCTCTCAACTTGCTTCTTAATTAAAAGCATGGAGGTCATGATTCTGTTCATAGCTTTCTGTTGTTTAAAGTAACATTAGTCATGCTCCAATTTCCTGTGCCAGATGTCTCAGGGTTAAATCCCATTTGTTTTTTTTTGTTAAAGTTCCATTTAAGGAGATATATACAGTCGAGGATGATGTAGGGAAATGACAAATGTGCTAATGCTAGAAATTGGTGAAAACAAATCTAAGTTTATGGTTGGGAAAACTCTTAAATATGTTAAGCTTAGTAATGGAGGAATATATTATTTTTCTATTTGGAAATAGCTTATCCTCGGCGTTCTGTACATTACTTCTATAATTTAAAGTATTCAAAAATATTTAAAACAGTTATAGTGGCCATCATTTCTTGACTTTATTAATGTCTGCATGATTAGTCTCTTGTTAAAGCAATTCTTATTTGAAATTTACCTCAACGGGGATCGTTCAGAGGTCGGGTGTCGCATCTCCAAGTCTCTGCGTATTGTATATTCTTGTATTTCGAATGGTTGGATCTTCAAAATAGATTGCATTACTCTGTAATTTCTTAAAATAGTTTTTTGTAAAATGTGAAGACAATTTAATAGATATACTAAATGGTAATGATACAGCCATAAAATTCTCTGTTTCTCTCTACACACAACATATGTAAGATGTGTCATACGTTGATAATGTATCAGCGAAATCATTTTTTCGCTTTCCTGTAGTATGATCCTAGCATGAATATATCGTTAAGTTTAGGGTAGTCTTGATCCTTTGATTGTGTTCATTCCCATATGCTTCATTAATTTGGTTCTATCCAAGTTCGACTATATATGTGATTCTGTTTAGGAATTAAAATTGCAGAATTTAAAATATATGCCTATAATAGAATTGTTCATTCATTGATACATATTCGATTATACTTAAGGTTTTAATTTCAGGAAACATTTCCATATTTAAATCCTACACTCAAATCATTGAATTCTATGAGGATATCGTATATTTTATATTTACGTACAGGTTCTAAATCCATAGTAGAGGTTACTAGAGGATGATTCCAGAATTGATATGTAAACTATTCAATAGTAAAGTGGACTCTATATTTCATGAAATCGAACAGCCTTTGTCTAGGCTATTGAATGCATACCAACTTTAATGATTCCACTATATCAATAACCAATTCATCCCAAAGACGCAGAAATACTGAAATTTAGATACAGCAAATGACTTACAACAATTATACGATCATTAAAACAAATACTAGAAACCCTTTCAGTTCAGATTTAACATGCACAGTACATCATATATAAAATCATTCAGACAGATAAGGATTATATTAGCATATATGAACTAAACTCGTGTAAAAACAAAGGGAACAACCATGTTCCTCCCAACCATAGAACCGAGCATCCAAGATCACTTGCACAGTTCAGCCCCTAGCGTGACCATGAGTCCATGAGGGCGAACTTGGAAATCCCTCTTTAGCAATGTCCTTCAATTCAGTAGCTCCCTCTTGCCTCACACTCATTCAATGTTCATAACAACAAGGAAAAAAAATCAATAGTCTCTTTGCCAGCATACTTGGCAGCATCCTGCCTCCTCACATATGCTTATTTATCAATTGCCTAGGTCTTTTTTCCCTCCCTTGGGAATTTTCACAGCTTCACAAATCCCTGATTTTCAGGGGATGCCAATGGCCAAATCACTAATTTTCCACTTGTAGGAATCAACCTAGGGGTAGTTCCAACATGTTCCCCACTCATGGAGTCATGGTCAGCTACGTTTAACATGGTTGTTCCATTTGTCCTCTTGCAATCAATATAAAATATTATGTTTTTAAACAAGGATCATTCTCAAATAGTTAGTTGGGTCAAATTAGATCTCTGCCCAACAGTCATAATAATTTATTACAAATAACAAATTCAAAATTTGGAATTTCCTTAAATGGAAAAAATTTTCCAAATTCGAATTTACTAAAAACGGAATAAATTTCCAGAAATTTAAATTTCCAAAAGTATTTTATTCTGGGGGATGTCAGATCCTTTCCCCATTCAATAAAACATTGTCCTCAGTGTTCATTCCTTTCTTGGAATAAGATTGGATGAGATTTCTGAAAATCTCCCTCTAATTCCCAAGTGGCCTCCTCAAGACTAAAGTGCTTCCATTGCACCTTTACTTGAGTGACGAATCTGTTCTAAAGTGTTATTTCTCTCCAGTCTAGACCGCGTAGGGGTTCCACCTAGAACTTGCCTTTAGGTTCCACCTGTACCAAATTCCAATCAATCATATGAGTAGGGTCGTGAATATACTTTTTCAACAAAGAAACATGAAATACATTATGAATTCTTAGATTGGCAGGAAGTGCAAGTTGATATGCTACGGGTCCAATACAAGTTAGTATCTCGAAGGGCCCACAAAACCTGGGTGCCATCTTGGCATGGTTTCCTAACTTCAATGAGCCTTTTCGGGCTTTGACCTTCAAGTACAAATGGTCTCCTGATTGAAATTCTAAGTGTCTTCTTTTATGATCTGCGTAGCTTTTCTTCTTATCCTGTGCTTCCTTCAGTTTTTGTTGTAGCTTTCTTACCATGTTTTCCATTTCTTGGAGCATTTCTAGTCCAACCATGAGTCTGTCAGTCAGGTTATCCTAGCTAATTCGAGTCATACACTTCCTATCGTACAATACTTCAAAAGGGCTGTAACAACCCTAGTTGAATAAATGTTTAAGGATTATTAAGTAAAAATTAATTTGGGGATTAATTGTCTTAATATGGTATTAATTAAGCAAGATCGGTATAATGATACTAATTAAATAATTATTAATTAATTAATGGTTGCAATTTGATTAATTAATTGATTAATCAATTACATGTTACATTCATTAACATGGGTATTAAATTAATAGGGATAATAAATTATAAGTTAATTTGTTAAATACTTACGTACACGGGAAGGGATAAGAAATTAACTATGAGGGGATAAGGTAATAAATAGATGGCTAAGGAAGTAAATGCAAGAGGCAGTGAAGGAAGGATATGGAGGGGGAGGAAGTTTACGAAGGGGATTACGATTCTATGAAAAATTTTGGGGGGAAGTTCTCATTGGGATTGCACAGAGGAGAGTGGAGTTCGGTAGTCGGATTGGATCAGTACATGCACTGGTTTGCTGGAGGTTTTGGGCACGGGGGCCAGGATATCCATATGATATCCTGGAGCTAGGAAGTTGTCCTAGTTGGCAGGGTGGAACAAGGTTTGGGCAGTGTTTACACAGTTTAGCAAAGGTCAACAGGACAAGCGGACAAATGGAGGGTTAGCATCAGACCCAGGTATTTAAAATTATGTATTTGTTTTTAATCTGTTATAAAATTTTATTTTTTCATTGATCAATTTAAAATGCGTATGTGCTCAATTAAATGAAATTAGTGAATTTTCTGAAATCAAGTAGATATTACTGTTACAATTTATGTAATTATTTGACGTTAAATTTATTCAGCTACTACACATGGTATCAGAGATTTTGTTTGAAATCTGGGTCTGAGGGCCAAAACATCCAAGCTCTAACTCCAGCTACGCCTAACCTGCAAACCAAACACAAAAATTTTAAAACAAATATAAAAATAAATGCAATACGAATTGAAAATGTAAAAAGCCAAATTTACCAGAGTATCAACAAAGCAACTAGGGATGTTACAATGAATGTGGGACACAATTCCTTAAATTTTCTGTAAGGTTTTCCTGAAAAAAAAATGAAAAATCCTCTTTTTAATTAAAAGTATAATTACTAATTTAAAATCAAATTTAAATATGCCCATAAAATTTTATTATTAATATCTCAATAAAATTAAATCATAATATTACATATAGATCGATTTATATTAATAATTCACAAATCATTGTCTCTCTTAATAAAATGAACTTGAGAGCTGGTCTAATGAGAAAGAACTGAATTTTCTTTAGATCTTTTCGCGTTTTTGCGAAAAAAGAGTAGACGAACACCAAAAATTTATTAAAAAATTGGGGAAGGAGTGAGTAACTTCAAAAAGGGTAGCCAAATTCTTATAATATGTTGCAAGAAATCACCAAAATTTTATTTAAAAATTCGGGGAGGAGAGAATAACTTCTTAAGACTGAAGTAAATCTGGGGAGAAATAAAAAAAAAAGTCATATACTAAAGGAAGAACTGATCGAATAAGAAAAACAAATTGTTTTGTTTAAAACTCTAAAATATTTAATAATGGCGAAAAAAGCTAGTTCTTGCACGATTCGAGTACGTTGTAATGAAGTCTAAAATAAATATTTTTCCTGGAAAACAAAAATAACCCAGCTAATTCATTAGAGAAAGATAAGTTAATTTGTAAATGGTTTCTTTTCCTCTTTCCTAATGTTGTTAGCTTAAGAACTGAGTACACTAAAAGTAGCTTCAAATAAGACCAAATGAACCCACTAGAAGTACCTTCATAGTCCTTACACGATTGAAGTAGGTTATAGTCAAGTCTAAAATAATTAGATTTTCCCAGAAAACAAAGATGACCAAGACAAACGATTAGAGAAAGATAAGTTAATCAGTGACTATTATTTCCCTCTTTCCTGGAATGTTCTTAGTTTTAAGAATTGAGTGCACTAAAAGCACCTTCAAATAAGAAGATCAAAAGAGCACACTAAAAGTGCCTTCAAATAAGAAAATCAAACGACCCTAAAATGGCATACACAGCGAGGAACCCAGAGGCACTCAATGGCTTGTATAGAAAATAATGGGAAATCAACGAAGAGAAAGGGAAAAAAAACCATTTGTATCGCTGTAAATCTTCACCGCAAGAGCAGTCGATTCCTAAACCCTAAACCCCAAAGCAATAACCCATTCAAAACACTCAAGAAAAAAATCATGTTTGAACTTACCATTTGGGCAAAAGAGTTGCATAGTAAAAATGCAGAAAGTCGAACAAAGTCCTTTAACGTCTGGAAAATCCCGCTCAGTTCACAAAGAGCCCCAGTTCTGTAACTTTTAGATGGCAAAAGACTTGCACAATAAAAATGCAGAAAGTCGAACGAAGTACTTTTACGTCTGAAGAATCCCACTCAGTTCACAAAAAGCCCAAATGTAGAAGAATTCCCCAAGTTCTGTAATGATGAATATTGGGAGAGCGAGTGGGTTGGGGGCATGGTGCCAGTTAGACTCCTTCTTGCTTCACCTGGTGCTGCATGGAATTACCCTGGAACTGCCCTGGTAACTGCGACTGCTATGCCAATGCATTCCTAAAAGATGTTTCTGAAATTGGAAAATCTACCTGTGCAGTCTGCAGAGGAGCGTCGTCCATCCTTGACCGCCACGAGTTCGAAACCCCGCACAAGTGCCTTCTTCCTCTCGAGTCAGAGTTTGAATTGAACGTTAAAGCTGCAATATTCTTGCTTTTGCATGAGAACAACGATGCAGAAGAAGAGCGAAGGGCATGTGGGCCGCATGCAATCCCCACGTTGCCGACTTGAGAGTCTTGGGGCATGTGGGCGGCAT
>JASDQU010370631.1:0-11055 GCA_032191745.1 Picea mariana | reverse complement strand
GGAAGCAAGCGAAGGGAGCAAGCTGCGGATAGCATCAGAGTGAGGTATTTAAACTCAAATTTATGGATTGTTTACTTAGATTTAGTACTTATTGCTCAAATTTTACTTAAGTAAGTATAGAGATAATTTTGAAAATTATGAAAATTTTACTTCTTTAAAAAGCTTATGGAAATTATAAAAATTTGGTAGAAATTTAAACGTTAATTTAAATCCAGTCATTACAATTGCTCCATTCCACAATTCAATGGAAGAGTAAAAAAAATGAGATGGGGGATGGATTGCATCAAATAAAAAGTGTGAAAGAGTACATGAAAACATTCATCCAATCTGAAAAGATGATTTCTCTATAGCAAATGGTCAATATTGCATTGTGCAAAGTAGTTTCGATTATGTGCGGAGGATTTTTCTTTGACAATTTGTGCATACTCCACATAAAAATATCTTTGGTTCCTTGTACACATTTTTACCTCGAAAAGTGAAAATTTGGTCTATTTCCAACTCCTATGTAGAAACCTAACATGTAATGAACCTCAAATTTATCATAAAAAAAATAAAATTGGGTACATTGTTTACCATTTGTCTTCATTTAATCAACTCGTATGATGGGTACTTACATTTTTTTTTTTTTTTTCATAACCTTATAACATACTAGCTCAACACTTAAGAGAGGTTCCCATCGAATACAAGTATTTTTCTAACTCATATGTTACTATAAAGACTTTAATACAATACCCATATCTACCTATACACTAGGATTCAAATTTTTGTTCCCTTGTTTAATAGAATTGGGCTATTTGGATTTTGCGCATAAGTTTATATCCCTGAGAGTTAATGCTTGTACTCCTACCTAGCTGTGTTAACATCAAAATTCAAATCCTAGATATAATACATACCAGGAAGAGGTTTAAGGATATTAAAGAAGATTTATGGGTGGTTTCAGTGTGTTTTCTTTGATGGCTTCATTTTAGTTATGATACAATTCGCCTCCACCATAACAAATTGAACCCAGACCAATTACACACCATTCTCTACGTAACTAAACTAACTAACCCTCCTCTTCCTATTGGGGTAACAGAAAGATAACTTCAATGACAAAAGTTTAGCGATCTAATAGCTTCACTGGACAATCATGGATTTACTGTTATTAACTTAAGCGTTAAGGGAGATGGATGTACCTGTCAGGGGGAGTTAAGGCTCTGTCATGAAATTAATTACGGTCCTCTTAAACATCAATCTCGATGAATCTCCCTCCTATTCTTCACAATCCAGGTGTGCCAACTTTTCCCTAGTGCATGGAATGTACCTCCCATGCTGTAAAGAGTGGTACTCATCCCTCTTAGGTTTTGGCAGTCTCTATTCTACCCTTGTGACTCTGAAGGAGAGGGTTCTGTATTATGCATTCCTCCATAAGGAAAGGATACCGCCTTTGCGGGAAAACTTTGGTGAATTCGACGACAACACCTGACTACCTCCTAAGTATTTTTAAGGGAACTATCGTATCTCAAGTTCAAAACAGAGTTCACTGTTTGGTTTATGAAAAGAAAGAATTTACTTCATGTAACCTTTAATATGAATTTAAAGGCCCTCTTTACTTCCGAAACTTATGTTCAGAGTCTACACGTTACTCCTTTCTATTTTGGTATCGATTGTAGAAGATGTTTCTCGCTGTATGTGAGAGTCACTACTCCTTACCTCTGTGAACCTGATATCATACCTCGCGCCCACTGTTCGTACCCGATAGGTTTATTTCCAGTTCATTCCTTTTTGTTTACCCTATGGCTCATATTTGAAATTCTCCAGGAGAGAAAAATAGGGTCACATTGGATTCTTAATGTCTGTGTTTCTCCTCTTCGACTAATGCATATTATTGGTGTTAACGTGGTGGTTTACCAAGAGTTTATCTCTTACTAAGTTAGAGTACTTTTCACGAGAGCTTCTATTGACTTTATGTATGATGTTGTTCCTTATGTTCTTCATTTTCTATTCATAAAGGGTTTTAATAAAATATTTGACTCTTGAGTTCGCAATGCTATTTTATTTTTCAAAGTAATTGTTTAATTCTGTATAAATGGGATTCTCTGTATTAATGGTGGGACTCTGCATGTTGTGAGGGTACACACCAGAAGTTCCAGGGACCATCCTCCCCTCAGCCAGGGTCGATTACAAGAGGAGGGCACGGTGTTTCGACCCCTAAGTTAAGTATTTCGGCATAACTGTGGTTATCAATTTACCTTTTCGATTCTATACTTACAGTCCTACTCTATACTTTACTAATGTTTTCTATGATGGCCAAAAGCAGGTATGTCTACTTCATGACACAGGTATCTCCCCTCTACTCATTATGAAAAAGGTACTCGGGTTCCAAAATGTGGCTCTCAACTTGTTTCTTAATTAAAAGCATGGAGGTCATGATTCTGTTCATAGCTTTCTGTTGTTAAAAGTAACATTAGTCATGCTCCAATTTCTTGTGCCAGATGTCTCAGGGTTAAATCCCATTTGTTTTTTTTTGTTAAAGTTCCATTTAAGGAGATATATACAGTCGAGGATGATGTAGGGAAATGAAAAATGTGCTAATGCTAAAAATTGGCGAAAACAAATCTAAGTTTACGGTTGGGAAAACTCTTAAATATGTTAAGCTTAGTAATGGAGGAATATATTATTTTTCTATTTGGAAATAGCTTATCCTCAGCGTTCTGTACATTACTTCTATAATTCAAAGTATTCGAAAATCTTTAAAACAGTTATAGTGGCCATCATTTCTTGACTTTATTAATGTCTCCATGATTAGTCTCTTGTTAAAGCAATTCTTATTTGGAATTTAACCCAACGGGGATCGTTCGGAGGCGGGGTGTCGCATCTCCAAGTCTCTGCGTATTGTATATTCTTGTATTTTGAATGGTTTCATCTTCAAAATAGATTGCATTACTCTGTAATTTCTTAAAATAGTTTTCTGTAAAATGCGAAGACAATTTAATAGATATACTAAATGGTAATGATACAACCATAAAATTCTTTGTTTCTCTCTACACACAACATATGTAAGATGTATCATACGTTGATAATGTATCAGCGAAATCATTTTTTCGCTTTCCTTTAGTATGATCCTAGCATGAATATATCGTTAAGTTTAGGGTAGTCTTGATCCTTTGATTGTGTTCATTCCCATATGCTTTATTATTTTGGTTCTATCCAAGTTCGACTATATATGTGATTCTGTTTAGGAATTAAAATTGCAGAATTTAATGTATATGCCTGTAATAGAATTGTCTGTTCATTGATACATATTCGATTATACTTAAGGTTTTAATTTCAGGAAACATTTCCATATTTAAATCCTACACTCAAATCGTTGAATTATATGAGGATATCATATATTTTATATTTACATACAGGTTCTAAATCCATAGTAGAGGTTACTAGGGGATGATTCCAGAATTGATATGTAAACTATTCGATAGTAAAGTGAACTCTATATTTCATGAAATCGAATAGCCTTTGTCTAGGCTATTGAATGCATACCAACTTTAATGATTCCACTATATCAATAACCAATTCATCCCAAAGAGGTAGAAATATTGAAATTTAGATACAGTAAATGACTTACAACAATTATACGATCCTTAAAACAAATACTAGAAACCATTTTAGTTCAGATTTAACATGCACAATACATCAGATATAAAATCATTTAGACAGATAAGGATTAGAGTAGCATATCTAAACTAAACTCGCAGAAAAACAAAGGGAACAACCACATTCCTCCCAACCATAGAACCCAGCATCCAAGATCACTTGCACGATTCAGCCCCTAGCGTGACCATGAGTCCATGAGGGTGAACTTGGAAATCCCTCTTCAGCAATGTCCTTCAATTCAGTAGCTCCCTCTTGCCTCACACTCATTCAATGTTCATAACAACAAGGAAAAAAAATCAATAGTCTCTTTGCCAGCATACTTGGCAGTATCCTGCCTCCTCACATGTGCTTATTTATCAATTGCCTAGGTCTTTTTTCCCTCCCTTGGGAATTTTCGCAGCTTCCTAAATCCCTGATTTTTAGGGGATGCCAATGGCCAAATCACTAATTTTCCAGTTGTAGGAATCAACCTAGGGGTAGTTCCAACATGTTCCCCACTGATGGAGTCATGGTCAGCTACTTTTAACATGGTTGTTCCATTTGTCCTCTTGCAATCGATATAAAATATTATGTTTTTAAACAAGGGTCATTCTCAAATAGTTAGTTGGGTCAAATCAGATCTCTGCCCAACAGTCATAATAATTTATTACAAATAACAAATTCGAAATTTGGAATTTCCATAAATGGAAAAAAATTTCCAAATTTGAATTTACTAAAAACGGAATAAATTTCTAGAAATTTAAATTTCCAAAAGTATTTTATTTTGGGGGATGTCACATCCTTTCCCCCTTCAATAAAACATTGTCCTCAGTGTTCTTTCCTTTCTTGGAATAAGATTGGATGAGATTTCCGAAAATCTCCCTCCAATTCCCAAGTGGCCTCCTCAAGACTAAAGTGCTTCCATTGCACCATTACTTGAGCGATGACTCTGTTCTGAAGTGTTATTTCTCTCTGGTCTAGAACGCGTAGGGGTTCCACCTAGAGCTCGCCTTCAGGTTCCACCTGTACCAAATTCCAATCAATCATATGAGTAGGGTCGTGAATATACTTTTTCAACAAAAAAACATGAAATACATTATGAATTCTTAGATTGGCAGGAAGTGCAAGTTGATATGCTACAGGTCCAATACAAGTTAGTATCTCGAAGGGCCCACAAAACCTGGGTGCCATCTTGGCACAGTTTCCTAACTTCAATGAGCTTTTTTGGGCTTTAACCTTCAAGTACACATGGTCTCCTGATTGAAATTCTAAGTGTCTTCTTTTCTGATCTACGTAGCTTTTATGCTTATCTTATGCTTCCTTCAGTTTCTGTTGTAGCTTTCTTACCACGTTTTCCATTTCTTGGAGCATTTCTAGTCCAACCATGAGTCTATCAGTCGGGTTATCCTAGCTAATTCAAGTCGTACACTTCCTCTCGTACAATACTTCAAAAGGGCTGTAACAACCCTAGTTGGATAAACGTTTAAGGATTATTAAGTAAAAATTAATTTGGGGATTAATTGTCATAATATGGTATTAATTAAACAAGATCGGTATAATGATACTAATTAAATAATTATTAATTAATTAATGGTTGAAATTTGATTAATTAATTACATGTTACATTCATTAACATGGGTATTAAATTAATAGGGATAATAAATTATAAGTTAATTTGTTAAATACTTACGTACACGGGAAGGGATAAGAAATTAACTATGAGGGGATAAGGTAATAAATAGGTGGGTAAGGAAGTAAATGTAAGAGGCGGTGAAGGAAGGATATGGAGGGGGAGGAGGTTTACGAAGGGGATTACGATTCTACGGGAAATTTTGGGGGGAAGTTCTCATTGGGATTGCACAGAGGAGAGTGGAGTTCGGTAGTCGGATTGGATCAGTACATGCACCGGTTTGCTGGAGGTTTTGGGCATGGGGGCCAGGATATCCATATGATATCCTGGAGCTAGGAAGTTGTCCTAGTTGGCAAGGTAGAACAAGGTTTGGGCAGTGTTTACACAGTTCAGCAAAGGTCAACAGGACAAGCGGACAAATGGAGGGTTAGCATCAGACCCAGGTATTTAAAATTATGTATTTGTTTTTAATCTGTTATAAAATTTTATTATTCATTGATCAATTTAAAATGCATATGTGCTCAATTAAATGAAATTAGTGAATTTTCTGAAATCAAGTAGATATTACTATTACAATTTATGTAATTATTTGACGTTAAATTTATTCAGCTACTACACATGGTATCAGAGATTTTGTTTGAAATCTGGGTCTGAGGGCCAAAAAATCCAAGCTCTAACTCTAGCTACGCCTAACCTGCAAACCAAACACAAAAATTTTAAAACAAATATAAAAATAAATGCAATACGAATTGAAAATGTAAAAAGCCAAATTTACTAGAGTATCAACAAAGCAACTAGGGATGTTACAATGAATGTGGGACACAATTCCTTAAATTTTCTGTAAGGTTTTCCTGAAAAAAAATGAAAAATCCTCTTTTTAATTAAAATTATAATTACTAATTTAAAATCAAATTTAAATATGCCCATAAAATTTTATTATTAATATCTCAATAAAATTAAATCATAATATTACATATAGATCGATTTATATTAATAATTCACAAATCATTGTCTCTCTTCATAAAATGAACTTGAGAGCTGGTCTAATGAGAAAGAACTCCCCGGATGGGGTGACACGCGGAGGCGCCATGGAGCCAACTAGACATGCACTCAGCAATTGTTAAATGCTCAGGACCGCCACCCTCGCGCGACATTTAACGTTGATGGACGGCCGATGTAGAGGTCTGATGGAGGAGTTACTTCTCCCTCGCATGGTAATAAACATTCCAGGCGCACTTGAGTTCAGGGTTATTATGACAGACAGGAAGAGCGGACAGTTCGATTATAATTCTTCTAAGCAGCTCGAGCAAGAGCGGAAGGCTCCTGGTGCGTCAATTGCTGGGTCATTTCTTGTCCTATCCTTGTGCACAGGAGAGTCCATTCAGGGTTGGGAGCTTCCCTGTCTTCGACAGAGTCGGCCTTTCAGTGCTCGACACCCGCAAAGGTTTTTGGTTTGGTCCTTCTCTAACCCTGTTTTACCCTTAATTGGTATTTGTGTTGGAATATGGTCAGGCGTAGAGGTACACCTCGCCGAGGTGCGGCTTGGGAAACCAACAAAGCGCAGAGGTGCAGGGAGGAGGAGCTCGAAAGGGCCTTGTCTCTGGCCTCTTCCATCCTCAGGAAGAAAGCTCGGGTTGAGGGTCGAGCGACGCTCAAATCCATTGTTGAGCGAGAAACCGGAAGCAACAAGGAGAAGAATGTGACAGAGCCCGTGGATTGGTTTTCTGGTTGTGTTGTGGAGGAGGAGCCGCCAGTTGGGGACTCGACTGGTATGGAGAAGTCAAGAAATGGGGAGATGCTCACCATACAGAACAACGACAACGCCCTGACTATGATGGATGACATCCCTGGATGCATGGTGGAAGAAATTCCATGGTCGGAGGAGCTGATGACAGACGACCAGCAGGCCATAGACGCCGAGCAGTTGGAGGAGTTGATGACCGACGACCAACAGGCCACAGACGCCGAGCAGTTGGAGGAGATGATGACCGATGAGAATGCGGAGCAGCTGGCGACGCGAAGGGATGACAATGGCAAAGGCGAGAATGGGAATGGTGGTGGCGAACTACAAGGTCCCTTCCTTAGAAGTGAACACTTGGCCTTGGTGTTCGAGCTCCGCAGCCACGTCGCGGACTTGGAACACAGGGCTGTCACTATGGGACAGAGACTCGATGTGCTCCTCGAAGAGCTATCCGGGACCCCAGCGCCACATTGGTGCCCATGTGGCACCAATGTGNTGTGTTAATTGATATATGCCTCTTTGGACTTCTGGCATCTGTCCTGGTTTCCCACGGGTAGGAAAGATGTCTTTTTCTTGACCATATTACTGTATAAACTGCTAAGCTCTACCCAATAATGCTGGTTTCCGGTTACCGGCAGCATCTTTTGGTAACTCTAGCTATGATACTGTGTATTTTTGCCAAAGTTTTGGGTTAATATATTATAAAAGGTACTACCCCTTATTTACTTAAAAAAAAAATGAGAAAGAACTGAATTTTGTTTAGATCTTTTCGCGTTTTTGCGAAAAAAGAGTAGACGAACGCCAAAAATTTATTAAAAAATTGGGGAAGGAGTGAGTAACTTCAAAAAGGGTAGCCAAATTCTTATAATACGTTACAAGAAATCGCCAAAATTTTATTTAAAAATTCGGGGAGGAGCGAATAACTTCTTAAGACTGAAGTAAATCTGGGGAGAAATAAAAAAAAAGTCATGTACTAAAGGAAGAACTGATCGAATAAGAAAAACAAATTGTTTTGTTAAAAACTCTAAAATATTTAATAATGGCAAAAAAAGCTAGTTCTTGCATGATTCGAGTACGTTGTAATGAAGTCTAAAATAAATATTTTTCCTGGAAAACAAAAATAACCCAGCTAATTGATTAGAGAAAGATAAGTTAATTTGTAAATGGTTTCTTTCCCTCTTTCCTAATGTTGTTAGCTTAAGAACTAAGTACACTAAAAGTAGCTTCAAATAAGACCAAATGAACCCACTAGAAGTACCTTCATAGTCCTTACACGATTGAAGTAGGTTATAATCAAGTCTAAAATAATTAGTTTTTCCTAGAAAACAAAGATGACTAGGACAAATGATTAGAGAAAGATAAGTTAATCAGTGACTATTATTTCCCTCTTTCCTGGAATGTTCTTATTTTTAAGAATCAAGTGCACTAAAAGCACCTTCAAATAAGAAGATCAAAAGAGCACACTAAAAGTGCCTTCAAATAAGAAAATCAAATGACCCTAAAATGGCATACACAGCGAGGAACCCAGAGGCACTCAATGGCTTGTATAGAAAATAATGGGAAATCAACGCAGAGAAAGGGAAAAAAAAACATTTATATTGCTGTAAATCTTCACCGCAAGAGCAGTCGAGTCCTAAACCCTAAACCCCAAAGCAATAACCCATTCAAAACACTCAAGAAAAAAATCATGTTTGAACTTACCATTTGGGCAAAATACTTGCACAGTAAAAATGCAGAAAGTCAAACAAAGTCCTTTAACGTCTGGAAAATACCGCTCAGTTCACAAAGAGCCCCAGTTCTGTAAGTTTTAGATGGCAAAAGACTTGCACAATAAAAATGCAGAAAGTCGAATGAAGTACTTTTACGTCTGAAGAATCCCGCT
The DNA here is from genome assembly GCA_032191745.1 of Picea mariana. Lineage (NCBI taxonomy): Eukaryota > Viridiplantae > Streptophyta > Pinopsida > Pinales > Pinaceae > Picea > Picea mariana. The sequence goes on along the minus strand of JASDQU010370631.1, from coordinate 2,190 downwards.
CAGTTCACAAAAATCCCAAATGTAGAAGAATTCCCCAAGTTCTGTAATGATGAAGATTGGGAGAGCGAGTGGGTTGGGGGCGTGGTGTCGGTTAGACTCCTTCTTGCTTCACCTGGTGCTGCATGGAATTACCCTGGAACTGCCCTGGTAACTGCGACTGCTATGCCAATGCATTCCTAAAAGATGTTTCTAAAATCGAAAAATCCACCTGTGCAGTCTGCAGAGGAGCGTCGTCCATCCTTGACCGCCACGAGTTTGAAACCCCGCACAAGTGCCTTCTTCCTCTCGAGTCAGAGTTTGAATTGAACGTTAAAGCTGCAATATTCTTGCTTTTGCATGAGAACAACGATGCAGAAGAAGAGCGAAGGGCATGTGGGCCGCATGCAATCCCCACGTTGCCGACTTGAGAGTCTTGGGGCATGTGGGCGGCATGCAATCCCCACGTTGCCAATTCAAAATCTTTTGTTTTAAAAAAAAAAAAAAAATTGCTTAATTTTAATTTTAGTTGTTATATTAAATTTTCTTTTATATTTTTAATTTGTTTTAAGTTGAAATTCATATCAAGTTTGATTAAATATCAAGTGTAATTAAATAAATTAAATTAAATATATATTAATTAAATTACGTTGAAAACTACTTTCAAGTGTTATTAAATATTATTTAAAAAAAAATCAAATTAAAGATTCAATTAAAGTGTAATTATTAAGTTTAATAAACCTTAATTATGAAGTTAATAAATTTTAATTAATAATTTTAAGTAAAGTTAATTAGTTTAATAAAATAAAGTTAAACTACATTAAAAGTTAATTAAAATATTAATTAAGTTGAGTAATATAGGGTTAAGTATAAATTTTAGAGGTCCAAGGGTTTTGAACCCAAGACCACCCACTACCTAAGCCTTAAGGAACAACCAAACACCAGCACACCATGTATGTGCCTTGGAGAAAAAAAACTAAAAATAATAATGATTAAATTAATAGGAAGGATTAAGAAAATTAGTGACTAATTAATTAACACTAATAATAATATTAATTTTCGGGAATAAATTGAAAGTGTTCATTAATGCAATTGAAGCTTAGGATTAAGTTTAGTTTAGATTATTAGTTTTTAATAAACTAGCATAGCCGCAAAGTGGTTGGTGGCTTGTTAACGCCGAAAGGTACATAGCGCTGGTGAACGCCGAAACGTGGCTAGCAGCTGTGGACAATTATTTAGAGGCCACGGTTTAATCCTAATTAATCATTTAAATGTGGTAATTATATATCCTTGCAACAATTTTTTTTAATGTGATTAGGTAAATGTTAAAAAGTAAACATGTTAATAGATGCCTTGATAAATGCAAGAAAGTTATGAACAATAAATCTGGCCCATTGATTTTGGAGGACGACTAAGAATATGCTAGCATATTCAATGCATAGCCATCAGATAAGGGTTTAAGGTTAAATAAGATTAAAAGATCATTAATTGTGCCCGTTGTCAATAGGTGTACGCCTTATGGCGTAAATTAATAAACATAAGGTCAGAAGTCACTTTAATCAAGTTCTTAGTGAAAAGTCAAAAAGGGCTTAGACTAGGACAAGCAGGAAGGAGGGGGCATATGCACTAGGAGAGTAAGTATAGGAAGTGAAGAGTATGGTGCAAGGCTAGCGTAGCTACAGGGCAAGGGAACCAATAATGTTTTTCATAGGGGTGAAGAAATCAAGCTTAGACGCTTAATCCTAACCGTAACCTAACCAATCCCCTAATGGAGTAATGTCTATTTACAGACAAGTAAAGAAAACTTACACCTAACCCTATTTCTAAGTTTAAGTAGCACCAATTTGAAACGTCCTTGAACTCACCCTGACAACTTTGGGGTGATGCAAGTTAAAGCATACACGATGGTCAGGACTCAAAGGAGTAGAGGCAGAGGAGCGTCGTCGCAAGAACCGCCAACACCACTAGTGCCACCACCACCATCGCTCGAAATAGCCCTCATCCTGCACTCGTTGGAAGCCATTAATGAGACTTTAAAGGGGCAACAACCAGCAGGGACTGAAGTGGAACCCCCACTGTCTGGAATGGGTAATCTAGAAGCGTCGAGGGATTCAGGGGGGAGACCTCCACCCGAAGACATCATGCGATAATTGTAGAAGATAAAAATTCCGGAGTTTTTCGGGGGTCGCGCCACTGAACGCGCGGCAGCATGGT
>JASDQU010370630.1:65054-75470 GCA_032191745.1 Picea mariana | reverse complement strand
TGAGTGAAATGTACAAAAATGTAGAAATACATAGTGAAAGACTTGCTAGAATGGTGGCAACTTATCTATGAGAAGAGATGTGAAGGCTACTCACATTCGCAAGAAGATCATTAAAATGAGGATCTAAAGGCATTTTTAACATACATAAAATCCAAAAGGCTAACCTCAGAAGATGAAAAGCCAACAATTTTGTGGACCCCGTTTTGGGTAGTTTGGTGTATCAACTTCCCAGGGGCGTAACTTTGGCATACAATATTTGTTTGGGGTGCACGATAGCTCGTTGGAAAGGTATCATAGAGGAGATTCATTTTTTGGGATTAATCAAAGCCTTTGATTATCATTGAGGTTCTCGATCGTGAAAAATCTCCATTTAGGCCCTCAAAATGGCCTTAGAAGTTTAGGAATTGAAAAACAACTAAAAATAGTAAATTGCTAGAAGACCGTTTTGAGCCATTTGGACTAGGTGGGTGGCCATCAATATCTACCGGGATAAATGCTTCCTCTTCTTCCTCCTTTTTATCTCTTTTATCTGCATCCAACCTTTCCCAAGTGTCAATTATCAGTTTCCGCAGTTGTTCTTGAAATCAAATTCTCCTTGTTTCCTACTCAAAAAGAAAGGAGTCGATTTGGTGTGTTGTCGCCATGAGGGCCAATAATTATTCATAGGATTTATCCTCGTGGAATATTTCTTCCTCCTCTTTTTCTTCATGTTGAAAAGGGGGCACCATTTTTCAGAGTTTTGTAATGATTATACACAACATTCTTGGGGTTGTGTCCTTTTGATGTCCCCATACAAAAGATTATCTCCTTAAGATATGTGACTTCATTTTTTGCATGAAAAATATTTGTCAAAGTGAATTTCCCTATTTTTATCTGGAAGCTGGGTCAAATTCTTTTGTTCCCTATATATAGAGTCACTATTATACCTACTTCGACCATTTGGTATGCTACCTCCTTGGATAAAATATTATTAGAGACATATTTGGGAAGTAAATGTGGAGGAGAATTACAGCCATAAACATGAATATAGGTATATCTTTTCTCTAAGTACCAATCTGCAATCTCTTGCAGGTTTTTTAATGCTTATCTTTATAATATTTGCAAGGTTTAACCAAAAAATAATTGATATAATGGTGCCATAACAAATCACAAGTTTGATAAAAAATGTTCCTGAATTGGGGGTGATTTAGGGGTCCAATTCCAACTCATTTATGGGATAGGAACATATGCACAAATAACGCCTATAAGAAAACAAGACATGTAAAAACCTATTTTTGCACCTATGCTTGTCTCCTGAACTTTGAGGTAGATGATGACAGATAGAATTGACACCTAGTTGAAAATTTCCCCCTTTTCTGCCATTGACTATGCCATGGCTATCCATTCTTTCTTAAAATGGATGCATTTTTCCTCCCTATACAATATATAAATTGTTTTTATTAACAATTGATATGGTGCCTTGAGATATTACGTATTGTATACCCTGCTGAGCTTAGTGACAAAGGGTACTTCTGCGTCCCGCTAATCCTGGAGAATATCAATGGCTTTAGCTTCTTTTTGGCGAAGGATTCCAGGAACACCTTGTTCAGGTATACCAATGGTTTTGGCATTTTAAAGATTTTGTGAAAGATTTTAGGAGTCAAAGAGGCTATGGGATTCCATTTCCTGTCGATGATAGTCTTGGCCTCTGCATTCACATTCTCGTAGGCCCATATAACTACCTCTTTGTATTGTAAAATCATAGGTTGTTCTGCAATGGCATGAATGCCACTTCTTTGTATGTTCTGGTAGACTTTGAGGTCTAGATTGCTTTCTGGAAATTATTCATGGAAGAACATGCTATATATATCTTCCCATGCAAAGAAAACTTTATTGGATATATCGATAAATGCGGACATAAACTGATTTCCCTAGATCCACCTAGATCTAGAACAAAACAAGACAAGAAATGGTGCTTTCCCTAAGCTCTAATCATTGAATCTATCATCAAAGAAAAGATGAGTAACATACCTTTGAATATCACTTCCTTATGTCTTTGTTGTCCCTGCTTCGCTTTGGTGCTCTTGTTCTATTAATCCTACAATGAAACACAAACCAACGAAAGTGAAATCAATAATAGTATATTCAATGAAGGCCTATACATGTGATCAAGGAATCATGTAATAAAATGAGGGTGATTTTATGGGAAATAAACATGCCACTGTATTATATTAAGAGAAAGTGGAAGATACAACCAAACAACCTTGATGCTGCTAAGTTCCCTTTCAGTGGCCCTTGCTCTTGACACACACACTTTCTCCAAGCTTGCATGAAGATGATCCACAATAACTTGATAAGTTGAAATGAAGCCTTCAAGCATATGATGTAGAGTACCTGACACAATTCACAGCCTACTCAGCCTTAATCATTCCTTACTTGCTTTTTGCTCACTTTATGCTTAACCTTTTCCATGAGAAATCCATCATTATATAGGAGAAAGAGAGATGGTTAAAGATATCAAGATGATCCCACCAAATCAGAAAGGCAGGTAAGATCTCAACCACATGGATGCCACCTCATATTATAGAAGATTCCTTCTAGAAATTTCATGAACTTCTTCCTTTTATCAATTTTAGAACACCACCGCACCTTGTCTATATAGCATCCTGTGAAAACCTCGTAGGTTAGGTATGGAGCAGCCTGTGGAAATCAACATTTTCGCACTGTATAATACTACTAGCCTATGATGTCTTTCTAAAACAAAGATTTGTAGAGTAGGAAACCAATTAATTTTCTCATGGGAAAGATCCTTTTGAGAGGATGAATACATGCTTGTAGACACATCATCAGGGTAACCAAAATGATTTGTAACAACAACCCTGAAGACCAATATTCTGAATGGTATTTGATACCATCATTGCATCTGTGCTACCTATTCAAGGTATCATGGTGTTATAACCCTAAATTGCACCACACATGCTTACCTGGCATTAGGCCAACTCATATCCCTTCTTTGCCAAAAACTACTGAACAACTCTTCTAAAAACTCCATTTTTAAAAGTACACGCTAGTTGGCCCACTATAGCCCGCATGTATCTACAAAGTACACGCTAGTAGGCCCACTACAGCCCGCGTGTACCTTCAGAATCATGAAAAAAAGGAAAGTTGCCAACGGGACAAAAAGCTATGGGTCAGTTAACTGAAACTCTCGGCCATGCATGGACGAGGGTTCATCCAAAACCCTAGCTTCTTCTAGCCTATAAAAGAAGGGGTAGGGGTACCATTTGGAAGAGGAAAAAATATAGCGAAGAAACTTTGCCCATTTACGCAATCCATTGTCCCAACCCTTTAGCCTTTCCTCATGCCAAAGGAGATTTAACACAAAGCAGTTGGAGGNAAGTAATAAAAGAATACTTTTCCCGTCCCAATGCATGAGTTATCTATGGTTTGGTTAATTTATGCTTAATTTCTAACCCTTGAGAGAGAAGTAGCATGCATGCATAGTTGTTATATGTCTTGATTGTAGGTCATCTGTGGAAGGAGCAATGCAAGCAAGTGGTCAAACAACAATGGAGGATCTACATCGAACGCCAGTTACAAGGTTAGTAGTCATTCTCCATGCATGTACTGTGAAAGAGGGGTTTAAGTTTCGGGTTGTAGGTTAAAAAGTAATTTCTTTATGGTCAAAATCTACATGCAAGTCTGACCCTAGTTTGCTAGTTCGTAGGGTATTTTTCCCAACAATAGAATTGGCGACCGTACTGGGGATAATACTCTTTAGGGTTTCTGGATTTCTTTAAATTTTTTGGGTAGTTTAAAGAATAGGTGTTCTGTTTTTCTTTGCCTGTCTTTTTCTGTTAGGTCTAAGCTAGCAGAGAGCTTGGTTCTTCATACCAGTTTTCCCTGACTTTTGCTTGACGGTAGTTGTTGGAACACACAGAGGTACACGCGTCCTGCAGAAGGCCTGCACATGTGTACCCGTTCCCTATCCTCTTACAGACCACGTGTGAACGCTAGCTGTAGGGATAAAAGTAGCATGTAGGAGTTTAGAGAACTTTGGAGGCAGTCCACCTCTTCCCTGTCAAAATTATACATTCTCCAGGGGTTTTCTGGAATCTTGTCTGAGTCTTGCTGGTTCACAGTCCTATCTCAGATTACTTTTTTCGCTTTGTTATTCCTTGCATTATTTTTTCTTTTCTGTTAGAAAAATTACCCAAGCCTTCAAGGGACCCTGGTTATCAATACCAGAGGCCTCTTCCTGGTCTGGATTGCCTATTTTCATTTTTGTCTTAGAATTATACATACACACGGCCTGTACAAGGTCAGCCCACGTGTACACGCTTCCTATTTCAGCTCAGCACGCGTTTGCATGTGTGCTGTTTTAGTGACAGTAGCGTGCTTGACAGGCTACTTTTTAATCAGGGTGGGGCAGTCATCCCCTCCTTTGATGAGAAGTATTCCTCTCAGGTGTTTGAGTCTAGGGTTGAAAAATCAGTAGGTTAGGTCCTCTTACCCTTAGCCTGTTTTTTCTCAGTTGATAGTTGATAGAAAATATAAAAAGAAAATTTTGTTTTATGGTTTTTAGACAAGCATAAGTGTCTTTGTTTTCTTGATTGCCATTGTGTGTCTTTACTCTGATTCTTTGCGGTCTGCACTTTAAGCCAGAATTTGTTTTTCTTGGTTTTGTGCTTGTCGGTATTTTCCCTTTGTTGCTTTATTAGCACTTAAATAAAAAAAATAAAATCTCTTTTCATTTTCTTCTTTGTTTGAAGAGTGTGTTTCTGCATCATTAGCTAGGGAGAAGTCTTTTATTTCCTAAGTTTTTGCAGTGCATTTAGAGCATAAGTAGCTCGTAGTCGAGAGAAATTCCTTTATGTTTGCTGCATAAAATCTTAGAAAAATTGAAAAGAAAAAGAAATCTTTCTTTGTGAAAAGTTGTTGAAATTTTGAATTTAGTAAAAGTCTTTTGTTTCTAGCTTTCTTCATTCGTTTTTTCTTTCATCTTTACACATCATCAGTTTCACCCTCATACCCCTTGACGTAAGAAAAGACCATAAAAGCAATGCTAATTTAAAATCTATTAGACTTTTTGTTTGTAGGGTTCACAAACAAGTTCAGGACTAGGGCCTTGGGTTAGGTTGGAGAGGAAACTCTCCAAGGCCATTCAAAACCAAACATCGGAGTTTGTGATAGGGAGTGTCTAAGTCCAGTTTCGTGGAATTTATCTGGGACCCCCCTCTAACACAGGGGATAAAAACGAGGTCACGTGCGGAAAGGTAGCGGAGATAACCCCTCCAAAGCTGGACCAATCATAGTGGAGAACACATATCGACGGCTTGTTTTGGGATTCCGTCGTTTGCATTTGCCATGGGGATTCATGGGTCTCGAATCTGTTCGAGGTCCTTAGTTGTATTCCGGACCATTTTCTCTCGATAACCTTGATAGGTTTCAGGCTTGATACCCTACTCATTGTGCTCTACCCAACTTTTGACTGTACCCGCCTGGTGATTGTTCGCGTGCTGGCAACCTAGTTGCCAACCTTTTTAGGGACATACACAAGTGACTGCGGGGCTATACCGCAATACCTAGGATAGAAATTGGGCCACGCTTTGTAGATTATACCCGGAGGGTGCTTCCGTGTTCGAGTTGCACTTGCACTAGTAAGTTGCTCTAGTGTTGGTTGTTGTAACTGTTCTTCCAAATAGTTTAGTGATTGCTTGTCTTATCGCTTAGGGGATTCTTTTTAGTGTGTGTTACTTTTTGAACATGTAGAATACCTTAGCATGTCTTGGATCTTCTCACACAGTGGAGGATCTCGAGCTCCGCTGGTCACGAAGGCTGCTGGGCCTGTCGCCGATTACACTGGAGCCACCCCCGCCACCATTAAGGTGGAAGATAGACCAACAAGGGTCTTTAGAAGCGATCGGGTTACAAACCTTTGTGCCCGAACAACTCCTGGAGGAATCAACCATCGCTCTTGGCTCAATTGAAGCCCCAACCATTGATACCTGGCCAACGGTTATTGTGCCAGTCCAATTTTACGAACGCCAGTTAGTGCCTCACACAGCTATGGAAACAAACGTTGTTACTTCTTCTGGGAATTCTTCCATTCCCACCACCATTGCTACCACAGGAGAATCATCTCCTAACTTACCGTCGTCAGTTTGAGTCACCATGGTCTCGACCACAACTACATCGCACAGTGGACCAAACTTGTCTATGGCGGCGACCACAACCCCCTTCACACCTAGTGCGACAGGCCCTCTGTTCTCATACAATATGCCTAGTTCGGGTACAAGTCCTGCACTTACTTACTCCACTTTACAGACTTTGGGTCTGGGGGCAGGGAGCTCTAACGCTCCCCTGCAAGGTCAAATTGGGGGCACTCCTATCCCTTTTAACTCTTTTCCTTACGCAGGAGGCCATATTCCTCCTTCGTCCCCTTCGCTTGGTGGTCCACATCAGCAGTCCATCGGGCAGCCTGCACACACTAGTTTATTTGGAGTAGGGAGTCAAGGAACACCTGCGCACAATATGTCGGTCGGTTCGTCACCGTTTGTTTGGAATGGGACGTTTGGTAACAACACTTTCTCATCCACCGCTTTCCCGTCTGGGGGCAATCCCATTTTTGGACAGTCTACTCCGGCGCAGGGTACTATTCCTGCGCCGGGGGCACATATAGCAGGACCTTGAAACTCAGGACAAGGATCCGTTCCCTCCTCTGGAATGTCGTTCCGGGGTAATTCTTTCCACAGTCAATGGAACCCTGGACAGACTACTATGCATCTCCCATCAGGACCGGCATGGGGTAATCCTTCCCAAAGTCCTTCAAACGTGATGCATGCCCAACACCCTATGTCCTTTATGGGAAATCAACCAATGATGTCTCCACAGATGAAAAATCCTTATGCTGGTCAGGGCCATGGTTTCTACCAAAATCCGGGCTAGCAGCCAAACTTTTCCTAGCAACCTGGTGCCAGTCAAACTCTAGGACCCTTTTTCCCAGGTTATCAGTAGCAACCCAAACTACCATTCCTGGCGACGTTACACTTGCCAGATTTGACAAGGTTGTTAAATGATCCTATTTGTCACGATCCACATTGGCCTCCTACGCCAACGAAGTTGCCTTCGGACATTCCAAAGTTCGAGGCCAAGCCTAACGAAGATCCAGGTGATCATGTGACTACCTTCCATCTTTGGTGTTCATCTAACTCATTGAAAGATGACTCCGTACAATTGCGATTGTTTCAACGCACTCTTATCCGGAGTGCCGTGAAATGGTACATTGAGCTCAATCGCTCAAGATACTCTTCTTTTGGCGAACTGGCGATGGCCTTCCTTAACCATTTCTAGTTATCCGTGAGATACGATGCTGGCACAGAGTTGCTTGCCAATTTCGAACAGACAACAACGTACCATATCTCTGATCATATTCGAGAATGGAGACGCCAGAAGAGTCTAATCAAAGTACCAATCCCACCCACATTCCTGCTTGAGTGGTTACTTAAGTCTTTGGTCCCACAATTATCCAAATACGTCATGACTTCAGGAGTTTTCTCCAAAGAATATGCCATCATGAGGGCTCAACAGTTTGAGCTTATCTATTCTCAGTCTGGTTTATTATACAACATCCTGCCGGATGCACCACGATCGATACTGGATAAAACTAGACAGAGAGTTGGACCACATGCCAATGGTATTGTTGGTTCAGCACAAACCAAGCCCGCTGAGCAATTGACAAAACATTTGCAACAGTTATCTATACAACACACAACGGCCAACCAGACTATTTCTTTGGCTACTCCTCCTACCCAAACATTGAAAGTACACTCCATGTAGTCGACTAACCCAAAGGCCACCCAACAGCCTGAAGGGAAGAAAAACCAATGAAAGAAGGGTAAGGGGGATAAAAAACCCACTGATAATGCTGGTGGGGACACCACGAAAAAATGGAAGGTGAGGTATCCGTGCAACTTGTGTGTGGAATACCACCCGACCCATCTTTGTCCTCGACTTGCAGAGGCCCAAAAGTTTGTCACACAACAACAACAAGCAGTGTTGACTAATCCCTTTCAACATGAGAAAAATCTAACTCAAGCCTCTGCAAGCACGGAAAGGGGTAGTCAAGGACCCCCTCCGTCTTCGAACAACCCCACGAATGTATATATGGTGAAAGGTGATGCTTTTCTATCAACTAGAGCACATGCCTATAGTCAACCAAGCACTTCCGAGAAGGGTAAAGAAGCTGACCTCCCATCTCTTCCTCTATAGATTGAGAATACGTTGGGAGAAACTATGACATGCATTCCAAAGGGTGCATTTAAAAAAGCTTTTCACAACCCAAATGCAAGGGCCGCCCAGAATTACTTTGTGGTGGAGGATTTATCACAAACCCCTTGTGCGATGTCTGCTTTGGAGGTCCTCCAAAGCTACCCTGCTCAGAGGAAAGCCTTGTTAACTGCTTTGGGCTCTACAGAGACTAGTAATCCAAATACCATCATGTTAGATACAACCGACTTAAAACCTTGTCTGCCTTACCACGTAGCGTTTCAGATAGTAGTAGCTCATCCCACGAAAACTTTTACATGGAATATCTTCCGCACGGTGGTCGACGAGGGTGCCTTGACATGCTTATGTTGTTAGCATGTTGGAAGGCCATTGTCCAGCTAGCTTTGTCTCCATCACCTACTCTCCTCACTGCATTCGACAGTCGTTCTTTCTAACCACATGGCATCGTTCCTTCTTTCCCTGTGTAGTTAGGAGGGAAGACTGTGTGTGTCGAAGTAGAGGTAGTCAATGCTCCTCTCGACTATAATCTCTTGTTAGAACAGAGTTGGACTTATGCTATGCAAGCTGTGGTTGCTATAGTTTTCTGAGTCTTGTTGTTTCCACATGAGGGCCAGATAGTGACCATCGATCAACTGTGCTTCTCCAGACCTGACCCACCTTTGGGGGCATCCACAGTCCCAATGATAGATAATCCTCAACCAGGTGTCGTTAACGTAGGAGTTGGTTTGTGCCCATCCTTGATGGGTACCTTCGATTACCCACCTCCTCACGACGATGTCAAGTTTATATCTAATCACCACAAGGTTGATATTTTTCAAGTTTCGTCGTTCCACACGACTTACTTTGAGGATCCTTGGATTCTTCCTTCCCCATCAGCCATGATGGATGAGACAGGGCACTCAGGCATGTCCATGCCCTTGTCGGCCATTGAAGTAGCGTACTCTTTAGTCCAGCAAGCTTCAGCTAACCCTGATCTGACTCCTGCACAAGAGTTAGATCCACTTCTAGAGCCTATTTGGGCTCAGGGTTCTCTTGCTAACGTCGATTCGTTAGACTTAGTCTTGCCTTCTGACGAAGTAGTAATCGAAGCAATGACTAGTCCAGAAAAACCTTGGGAAGATCTTCATCACAGATCATATTTCCTCCCAAAGCTAAGCCGAATCAAAGAAGGAGAATTCATCATGACTATGACTGGAGATAGGTCTTGTCATACTAATCCCTTAGCTACATACAAGATCTATGCTAAGGGTAATATGGAAACCATTTCTGAAACGATACCTATCAATATCTCCAGAACCCCTGGAGTCATAGACAATGTTTTCGTCGGAGCATACAGCTCCCCCGAGGAGATGCCAGGCATCGAACCACAAAGAGTCTATCATGAGCTAACTTTATTGTTTTCCCAGCTCGCTTTGAGATCCGAAAGCAACATCCGACGAGACTGCATTTATGCTTTTCGATCTCGTCTAGATTAATTGAGAAAAGTAACCATTATGGAGTCTTCTTTAAGCCCTTTTCAGACTCCTTAAAGATGAAAAGATTGTCAAGTGACCTTGTTTCTTCACACTCGTTAAATTGGTCCAGAAGAACGTTCCTTAAATGGGTCTCCTTTTAATCCCTTTTCAGACCCTCTAAAAATGAAAATATTTTTGAGCGATCTTGTGACCTTTCATGCTCGTTAAACTGAAATTTGAAGTCACGTCTGTCCAATGGTAGTTTACCCCTTTTTCAGTCCGGACGATCAACTGTACGAACAAAGGTATACTCTATCGAATTCTCGTTCTTTAGAAGAGTACTCTCAGGTATAATTTTATTCCTTTTTCGGGCCTGAGGGACTAAATTTACGAAAAAGAAACCCCCACGGAGTCCATAGTTAAGCTCTTTTCAGACTCCCTAAAATTGAAAAGATCACCGAGTGAAATTATTCTTTCACACTCGTTAAATTGGTCCAGAAGAATATTCCTGACAGAGTCCATAGTTAAGCTTTTTTCAGACTCCTTAAAAGTGAAAAAATAGCCGAGTGATCTTGTTCTTGTCACACTCATTAAAATGGTTTTGAATTGACGTCTAATCGGTGCTAGTTTATCCCTTTTTCAAACCGACTAGACTATTGTCGAAAAAGGTACCCCAGCGGAGTCTCCTTTTATG
>JASDQU010370630.1:45425-56072 GCA_032191745.1 Picea mariana | reverse complement strand
CAGCCATCATATGCTCTTCTAACCTCACACATTAGGGGGCATCTGTTATAACCCTAAATTGCACCACACATGCTTACCTGGCATCAGGCCAACTCATATCCCTTCTTTGCCAAAAACTACTAAACAACTCTTCTAAAAACTCCATTTTTAAAAGTACACGCTAGATGGCCCACTACAGCCCATGTGTATCTACAAAGTACACGCTAGCAGGCCCACTATAGCCCGCGTGTACCTTCAGAATCACGAAAAAAAGGAAAGTTGCCGACGAGACAAAAAGCTATGGGTCAGTTAACTGAAACTCCTGGCCATGCATGGCCGAGGGTTCATCCAAAACCCTATCTTCTTCTAGCCTATAAAAGAAGGGGTAGGGGTACCATTTGGAAGAGGAAAAAATATAGCGAAGAAACTCTACCCATTTATGCAATCCATTGTCCCAACCCTTTAGCCTTTCCTCATGCCAAAGGAGATTTAACGCAAAGTAGTTGGAGGAAAGAAGAAGAGGAGCCCAGGATCAGGATCAAGGAGTGGTGGCCGGTCTCGACTTTGATTGTAAGTTGATTCATTTTTCAAGTAATAAAAGAATACTTTTCCCATCCCAATCCATGAGTTATCTATGGTTTGGTTAATTTTTGCTTAATTTCCAACCCTTGAGTAGAGAAGTAGCATGCATGCATAGTTTTTATATGTGTTGATTGCAGGTCATCTATGGAAGGAGCAGCTCAAGCAAGTGGTCAAAGCACAATGGAGGATCTACATCGAACGTCAGTAACAAGGTTAGTAGTCATTCTCCATGCATGTACTGTGAAACAGGGGTTTAAGTTTCGGGTTGTAGGTTAAAAAGTAATTTCTTTACGGTCAAAATTTGCATGCAAGTCTGACCCTAGTTTGCTAGTCCGTAGGGTATTTTTCCCAACAACACATGGTTAATTGTCGGGTTCTTCATCTTCGGATTGAAGATTTTGGCATCTCTTTTCTCTTCATACCTGTAGGGTTTACAAGTTCATAAGATCTTTAGAATTTATCAAGTGCACAATTTATCTATTATAAAATCTTATCAATAACCCAAGAGATTTGACTCATTGTGAGACTACCACCTCTGTTTTACAAGCTACAACTTACTGAGAGAACCAACTCTCTGGTTTCTCTAGAACCCACTAGAAGAAAGCACCAAATCCCTGAGTGTTCCAACACCAACTGGATGGAAGCACCAACTTCCAGTCACACATGCACCAAACTGTATAACAGAGAAAAATAGTTCTTCCTTGCACCACCCTACCACCCTGGTTTTTCTGGCTTCAACCAGATGGAAGCTACAACTCCCTGTGTTCAAACACCCACTTGAAACTCTGAGGACAACAATCCTTCTTAGCACCACCCTACCACCCTGAAATATAAATATTTTCTTGTTGGAATCTATTACAATGATACAATATTTCTCAATAGCTTACTAGTCTCATCATTGTTCTACTACACTATTCTGCTCTGCATGCATCAGTGTTCTCCTCCATGCATACCAGCCTCTTTGTTCAACTTTTCTGCTTTATTTCATACTTTGTTTCTTACGCTCATTCTATGTGTTGCGCCTCTTATATACTATTTTGGTCCTCTTCACAACCACCTTCTTCCCACATGCAGAAACTATCATAGAGCACTACCTCTCTTCTCCGTTCTGCATGTTATTCACATGCCAAGTCCTCTGCTAGATCATCTTGGAAACTCTTCGTATTCTTTGGCGGCTATGCCCAGTCTATTCACCATGAATGGCCGTTCATCCTGAGATTCTTTTGGCATCATTGGCAGTAATAGTATTCGACACTTTTCAATCTGTCGATTGTCTCTTCATTCCACTAATAGTTACCTCGAGTCTCTTCAGCTTCTCTGGCGATCACTCTGAAGCCTCTTTGAATTCTCTGGCATAAACAATCAATGGTTTCTAGCAGTTATCCAGAGAACCTCTGCATGCTCATGCCTTTGGCGCCTTTTCCCTTTCTAAGAAAACTACACAGTGGGTTCTCGCTTTTCTGGCTAAGCCCCTTCCTTTCACGTGATCACAAGCTGTGACCATAGGCCTAACCAATAGGTGCTTCATGATATCGGACATCGGATATTCAGCTACGAGTTGCCTTGATTCTTCCAACTTGCGATCTCTGATGTGGATCCTAGTGACGTGCTAGCTCCTCCCTTAAACTTCGCTGATGTGACCTTGGATGTAACCAAGGGCCAAGAAAAAGGGTGCTTCGCGTTTCATGAACTTGTGAACTTCTTCATGCCTAATCAACGGTCCATGCTCTCCCTTTGATCGACGACTGTGATCAAATTGCAACCTCGTGTGTTGGGTGTTTGAATGTGATCCAACCCTGACTCTTCCATCTCTCGATTCCCGATTCAATGCTTTGTTTCATATCGATGACCCACAACCCTCTCTAATCCACTGGTCTAGATCTTATTGGGACTTCGTGTTTCGTGAAGTTGGAGGACTACTCATCTCCCTTATCTCGACTTTCAATTTTATGAAACCTGCTCTAGATCAATGACCCATGATCCTCAGTGATACGATGACTCAAATCATATTGGGACTTCACATTGCACAAAGTTGGAGGACTACTCACCTCTCTTGTTAGAAAAATAGGACTGTGTAGCAATAAAATAAAACAAATGCGGAAACAAAACACAGAAGATACACAATACAATAGAGAATTAGATTTAAGTGGTTCACCCAGTGTGGGCTACGTCCACCAGAGAAATTTCCAGGTCCTTCCTTTATTATTATCCAACAAATGAAGGGATACAACCTACAGCAAAACCCGTTGTAACTTCCTCTTCTTTCTCTCACAGTCTCTTCTCTTAGAATATAATACTTGCCATAATGCATAGCCGCAATACATTTCCCTCATAACAGAGGGTTTCCTTCTAGGGAAAAAAACCCTAACATAATTTCTACCGTTAGATTTGTGACCTTATAATGAACGGTCCAGATTTACAATGAAATTACAATATACATTTACAAGGCAATTTTTTCTTCGGGGGCTTCGCCCCCGGACCCTGCAAAGGGGGTACCCCCCCTCTTCACTCCCTCACATGGAAGAGTGTACATACTTCTAGGGTGTAAATTCTTCATGGGGTATAAACATGGATGAAAGCAAGGACCTCTGAACCAGGAAGATAATCAGGCTCCATAACCAACATCCCTTCTTCCGACTTCCGATTTTCCGAAACTGCTTTATTGGATACCACATGTCCTTCCCAGATGAATGGCTAGGATTTCTATGGCTCCTAGCTCCTCGGGTATTTTCCTCTTGCCCTCCCAATATTTGTGAGAATTATATCAATGACTCACAGCTCCCCATGATCTAACGGTCCAGATCAACTCACAAACTTGGACATTGCGAGTTCCTACAACTCTCACCTTTGACTTTTCCAATTCATGAGTCAACAAAATGTTGATCTCTCACCATGTGTCCTATGGATTCAATGGATCAGATATCATCATGAATTTTCATTTGGCGGAGTTGGAGGATGGCTCTCGGCCATTATCCTCTTCACAGTTATACTAGATCCTACGATTGCTGGTCCTCGACGCTCAGATCCAATAGATCGGATCTGTACTTATCCTCTGCGCTTCCTCTGGTCAGAAGACTCTAATCTAATGAACATCAATTATTTAGGATTGGTTATCCAACGGCCACTATCGCTTCTCCTCCTGAGATTACGCTTCCTCCCGACTTGGAATAATTTATAAGTGTCAAAGTTCTCGACCTTTGATCCTTCTGTTAGTCCTGATGACTTTGGGACTCGTTTGTGTTTCTGAAAAATGCTCTCTCCTAATATTTGGCAATGGAGTTAACCTCAGCCCTGGCACACACTTGCACTCTGCGTGCAACTCTATGATATTCATCTTTAGCTTTGATTGCACACTCTTCTAGTAATCATGCCATCATTGATGTTGTTCTTTCCTGTAGACATGCCATCATCGTTGTTGTTCTTGCTTGTAGACATGCCATCGTTGTTGATGTTTTTGCCATCAGTGACAAACACACTCTTCTTGTAAACATTCCAACAGTGCACAAAGTATGGAAGTTATTGGTGAACTTCGTCACTGCTTGGCCCCTCTCTTGACACAATGTGGCCCATATCATGTACTGGTCCTCATAGTTTCCAACAGGGTAATATTATTCCTTTACCACATCCACAAAAAAATCCCAAGTGGGCTTGGCCCCATATATTCTAGACTCCACTGTGGAAATTTTCTCCCAGTAAGTTTCCCACCAATGTTTGTCATGGGGGAGAGCCTTAAGTATTACGAAGGTGACCTTTTCCTTGTCATAGAAATTATGAACAGAGAAATAACCTTCTAGAATATTTAACCATTTTTCTAGGGAATTCACATCTATCTGTCCTTCAAATATGGGAATATTAAAATTAACTTGTACCTTGAAAGGTGAGGTGCCTCCAAAGTGGTCTCTTGATGAAGACGTGCCTGTTGTTATCGACAGACATTCAAGGATGTGGGAAAAATTCTCCATCATTTCGTCCCTCTGTCGCGTGAGAGCTTCCTCAAGCAATAGATTGATAAAATTGTTTGCTTTGTTCTTTTTCTTTTCTTTCGCCATTGAGGGATTATTGGGTTTGTGAGAGATATTTTCCTCAAGAGAGACAAGGTCGAGACCCAACTTTCTATACTCGGACCTTGTTGGGGACATGCACTAAAAAAATGATCAAGAGCAGCCTGCTCTGATACCACTGATCCAGATTATTTTCGGAATGAAATGAGAGTGGGGATATAATAAAAAAATGTACAAAGATGTATCGTATATCCAAAAATACAACATAAATATATCATATATTCAACCATAAACACATAGATACAGTAATACACAATTTCTATTAATGAGCGAAAATGTACAAAGAGTGTAAAAATACAAAGTGAAAGACTCGCTAGAATGGTGGTATCTTATCTTTGAGAAAAGATGTGACAGATACTTGCATTCGCAATCATATGATTTACAATGAGGATCTAAAGGCATTTTTAACATAAATAAAATCCAAAACCCTAACCCTGGAAGATGAAAAGCCAACAATTTTGTGGACCCCGTTTTGGGTAGTTTGGTGTATCAACTTCCCAGGGGTGTAACTTTCACATACGATCTCCATTTGGGTCGCACGATAGCTTGTTGGAAAGGTCTTCCCGAGGAATACACATGTTTTCATCAGAGTCTAACTCTATTTATAGTGTACCTGTGGTGAGCCCTAAAAATGTTGTTTAGGGCCTCAAAACAACCCTAGAATTTTGGGACTCGAAAACTAGGAACAAAATTGCCAAAATGAGCCAATTGGAATAGGTGGGTGGCCAATGATATCCACCTGGATCAATCCTCCCTCCTTAGGAAGAAATGGGCTCCATTGATTTGAGTTCTTGGGGGAGAGGGGAAAGTGATTGTTGTAAATGAATCTTGGTGTGCTGCTTGCCTTGTTGAAGATGTCATGCTGCTTGGTTTATGGAAGGCTGTCACGAACCTATTGTTGGCGAGGTTGAATCTATTCAACCAGAGATGTATGTTTGAAAAAGGAATTTTTTTTCTTTGCTGCAGTCTTGTCGACCCGCTTCTATTGGATAGAAGGTGCTTGGGCCGAGGTTGTAGTGGTTGCAGTATCCTTCTGTTAATCTTTTGAATAGATTATGAAGAAGCCGAATTTTTTAGTATGAGATACTACCTTGTAGAAATGTTTATGTGGTACCGTAGTCGAAATTACCTCAAGTATTCTTTAGAGATGATTCCTCATAGTAACAATAACACTACAGGTTCGAGACTCATAAATGGCATGGTGCTTCCACATATATGGCTGGCCCAAGAGAACATCACAGACATCCAACACGAAAACATCACATAGTTCCTCATCCTTGAAGGATTGGATGTCGTATGACAATCAAAACTATTGGATAACATCAATATCTCATTCCTAGTGAAGCCACCTGTTGTTGTATGGTTGCGGGTGTGGTTTTGTCGACAATCCTAACTATTTGATGACCTCTGTTGAGATGAGGTTCTTCTGGCTTCTGCGATCAACAATAAAATGCAGCGGGGTTCCCTTCACCCACATTTTTGAATGAAAAAGGTGCTCCCCTTCTTCAGGATCTATTGGTTCTTCTCATTGAATTGTTGTGGTCACGACAATAGCAGTGGGGTCTACGTCGATGATCTGTTTTCTATCAGTATTTTCTTAATCATATTCTGAATCAAGGTTCGTCTCCTTCTCTTCGATCTCAACCACCAATGACTTTTTTGAGCGACATTCATCGATGTTGTGCCAAGGGATTTTGTGGAAATCACACCATTTTATGGTTTCCTTCTTTGTCTTTTCATGACCCTTATTTTCCTTTGGCTTGTACTGGTTTTTGGGAGACTATTTGTTAGGGTCATCTTTATCATACTTTTGCTGTTGAACTAGATTATTTTCGGCATGAAATGAGAGCAGAGATATAATAAATAAATGTACAAATATATCTCGGATATCCAATAACATAACATAAATTTATCAGAGATGAAACCATAAACACAGAGATACAATAATACACATTTTTCTATTAATGAATGAATATGTCCAAAGACTGTAAAAACACAGAGTGAAAGACTTGCTAGAATGATGGCATATTATCTCTGAGAAGAGATGTGTTTGCTACTCGCATTCACAAGAAGTTGATTTTACAACGAGGATCCAAAGTCCTTTTTATCATAAATAAAATCCAAAACCCTAATCCCAGAAGATGAAAAGCCAACAGTTTTGTAGACCCTATTTTGGGTAGTTTGGTGTATCAACTTCTCGGGGACATACCTTTGGCATACGATCTCCATGTGGTGCACATGATATCTCATTGGAAAGGTATCACAGAGGATATTGATTTTTGGGTCTCAATTAAATCCTTTGGGTATCATTGATAAGATCGATCCCGAAAAACCTTCATTTAGGCCCTCAAAACGACCCCGGAAGTTAAAAACTCCTAAATATAGTAAATTGCAAAAATTATCAAAAAATTGTTTTGAGCTAGTTTGAGGAGGTGGGAGGACACCGATATCCACCTGGATCAGTTGTTGTGGATTTCCAGATCCAAAATCCCGCTTATTTTGGTGCTTAAATTTCTTCTCAATTTTAACATCATATCGATAAGTAGCACCGAGTATTGAGATGTCTAGAAAATCCATTTTAGTTTGGATCTATCTATGTACTACCCCACGGTATTTTAGAACCAAATGTCACTCAGAGTCTTTGATACCCATCTTGGTGCACAAGGTATGGAACGTATTGGTGAAATCCGAAACTACTTGGCCCCTCTCTTGCCGCAGTGTGGTCCATCGTGTGTATTGGTCCTCATAGTTTCCAACAGGGTAATATTGTTCCTTTACCACATCCACACAAAAAATCCCAAGTGGGCTCGACCCCATATATTCCAGAATCCTCCATGAAAATTTTCTCCCAGTAATTTTCCCACCAATGTTTGACACGGGGAGAGCCTTAAGGAGTGCGAAGGTGATATTTTCCCTATTGGAGTAATTATGAACAGAGAAATAACCTTCTAGCATATTTAACCATTTTTCTAGGGCATCTGCATCTATCTTTCCTTCAAATATGGGAATATCAAAATTAACTTGTACCTTGAAAGGCGAGGTGCCTCCAAAGTGGTTTCTTGATGAATATGCACCTGTTGTTATCGACAGATGTTGAAGGACGTGGGAAAAATTCTCCATCATTTTGTCCCTCTGTAGCATGAGAGCTTGCTCAAGAAACAGATTGATAGAATCATTTTCTCTGTTGTTTTTATTTTCTTCCTCCATTGAGGGATTATTGTGTGTGTGAGAGAGATTGTCCTCAAGAGAGACAAGCTTGAGACCCAACTTGCTATACTCAGACCTCGTTGGGGACATGCACTGAAAAAATGATCAAGAACAACCTGCTCTGATACCACTGTTCCAGATTATTTTCGGCACGAAATGAGAGAGGAGATATAATAAATAAATGTACAGAGATGTATCAGATATCCAACAATATAACATAAATATATCAGAGATGCAACCATAAACACAGAGATACATTAATACACAATTTCTATTAATGAGCGAAAATGTACAAAGATTGTAAAAATACAGAGTGAAAGACTCGCTAGAATGGTGGTAGTTTATCTCTGAGAACACATGTGACAGGTACTCACATTCGCAATTAGATGATTTACAATGAGGATTTAAAGGCCTTTTTAACATAAATAAAATCCAAAACCTGAACCCTGGAAGATGAAAAGCCAATATTTTTGTGGACCTTGTTTTGGGTAGTTTGGTGTATCAACTTCCTAGGGGCGTAACTTTGGCATACGATATTCGTTTGGAGTGCACAATATCTCCTTCGAAAGGTATAACTGAGGAATACACATGTTGTCATTAGACTCTAACTTAGTTTATAATATGACTGTGGAGAGCCCTAAAAACATTGTTTAGGGCATCAAAACATCGTCAGAAGTTTGGGACTCAAAAACTAGGAACAAAAATGACAAACTAAAACTGCCAAAGTGAGCTAGTTGGAATAGGTGGGTGGTGATGGATATCCACCTGGATCAAATATTGACTGTGAGCTATATGGGCTAGGAGTAGTTTCCATTGGGGGGTCAAGGCAATTGTTGAATAAAGGTCTCTTGAGTTGTGCATAGATCACTATCTCATCTTCTTTGTCTCTATCACAAGCTTCCAACCATGTTTGTGTGTGTTGCATAATGACATGTGCTTTAATTTCATCCTTGAGACCATTGATGAAACATTCTTTAAAAAATAAATCAGATTGGCCCTCTATTCAAATAACCAATTGCTCAAATGTGGTGTTATATTCCATAATTGCACCTATTTGGCAAATTGTTTTTAGGCATCCCAAATGGTGAGTGTCATACTCAAAACAAGTAGAAAGTACTTGCACAAACTGGGTCCATGCAATGTAGCCTTCAAAATCTTTCTAATATCATTTCCACCAGTGCCAATTTTCAACATCCAAATATAAGATCCCCACATTGGTTTGTGTAGGTAATTAGTAATTCCATGGGGGGAGAAATAGTGTTCCATTTGGGTATCCATCCCTGAAGTATTTGACCCATCAAAATTGTTCATGTCCAACTTTAGAAAACATAGCCATGAATTGTGGTCCTGAAAGGTGGTTTGTTTATTATTTAGAAGTAGGGATATGTTTGGTACCTCAGAGGTTGTGTATTCCTCTTTAGTTGGGAAAATTTGTGGATCTCCTACATGAATAACCACTTGTGATGCTACTACTGACAAGATGATTTGTTTTTCCACAACTTCTTGCACCCATTGAAATATAGTTACAAGGGTGGGAATTACTACTTCTATTGATGTAATGTCCCCGACCATCAACCTCTGTTGGGTAACGCTACCTAATCAACTGTATCTTTTCTTTTCTTCTCTGATACCATTTTGTAACATCCCCCAGCCGAGCCACCAACAGGCTCAGAGCATGCTACCTCAGACACACGCGGTCTCAAGCTCTTTTATAGGTAATTAAAATTTTCCATGCCTAGACATAGACCTGTTGGGAAATGGAAAACATAGCTCTTTTGCAGAATAAATCACATAGAAACTTAACAGAAATAAAAAGGGATAACATGGAAACATGCATGCAACGAAATACATGATATTATTACAATAATCACATACATGCACTAAAATACATCATTTAACCATTAAGCACATAAATGATACTTATCTCTTAATTGAAGTACACCAAATGCATGTAGACCTTCCACGAACCTCCCAGCCTTAGACCACATTTCTCATCACTCTCAGCAGTGGGTCACCCCTGAGCTAGGACTAAATTCCACTAGGAAAGGGATACCTAGGCTAGGAAGGGACAACAGGAAGTTGCACAGAACAACGGGAAGAATTTCCTCCAAGGAGCCACTTATGCCCACAACTCACAGACTCTCATTCCCCACATTCCTGTCCCACCCCAATGTTATAAAAACAGGACCACGGAGCAATAAAATAAAACAAATGCAGAAGAAAAACACAGAAGACACACAATACAAGAGAGACACAGATTTACGTGGTTCACCCAGTGAGGGCTACATCTACCAGAGAAATTGCCAGGTCCTTCCTTTATTATTATCCAACAAATGAAGGGATACAACCTACAAAAAAACCCACTGTAACTTCCTCTTCTTTCTCTCACAGTCTCCTCTCTCAGAATACAATATTCACCACCATCCATAGCCACAATACATTTTCCTCATAAAAGAGGGTTGCCTTCTAGGGAAAAAAACCCTAACATAATCTCTACTGTTAGATCTGCGACCTTATAATGAACGACACATATTTACAATGAAATTACAATATACTTTTACAAGGCAATTTTTTCTTCAGGGGCTTCACCCCCAATCCCCCATCGGGGGATGCTACCCTCGAACCCCCGCTGGGGGCCCGCTTGCCCCCAGACCCCCCAACCGGGGGGATATCCCCACCAGACCCCGCAGAGGGGGTACCCCCCCTCTGCACTCCCCCGTGTGGAAGAGTGTACATACTTCTGGGGTGTAAATATTTCATGGGGTATAAACACAGCTGAAAGCAAGGACCTCTGAATCAGGAAGATAATCAGGCTCCA
>JASDQU010370630.1:24078-45325 GCA_032191745.1 Picea mariana | reverse complement strand
TACACATTGGACCGGGGTTGCTAGAGGTTTTGGGCTCGGAGGGCCAGGATATCCGTAGATATCCTGGAGCTAGGTTGTTTTCCTAGTTGGCAGGGTGGACAAGAGGTTTTGGGCAATTATTTTCGGTGTTTGCAGGACTGGACTGTGTAGCAGGTAGCAGAAGGAAGGCAGCTGGAAACGGAAATAGCATCAAAATCAGGTACCTTGTTGAATTATGTAATTATTTATTCTGCTATGAATTTATTTGATGAATCTAAATTGTTTAAGTTGTTGGTAAGTAGATAGATATTATGTTGATTAGATATTGTATTATGTTGTTAAGAAATAAATGCTCGTGAAGATAACAATGTTAGATATATTTTTTTTTGATAACAATGTTAGATATATATATTTTTTTGGGCATTACAGATGAAGCAGAGATAGAGAGACCTTTAGGGAGTAGTTTTGGAGAAACAATATTGTAATCCGATACCTTTTTGTAATCTTTTGAGCTATATATAAGTAAGGAGGGGAGATATCTAGGGTTAGATCACAGGCTGGGGATCCTAGTGTGATCTTGTTCGCCTTGCATAGATATCGACCCCACTAAGGATGAGTTGTAAAGTGCGTTGCGCTGTAGTTTTGGAACTGCCATAATAGAAGAGATTAAGAGCCAGATCTTTGTGGATGTAGCCTGGGGGGGGTGAACCACGATAAAACTTGTGTTATGTGATTGAATGCTTGTGTTTATTTTACTGTTTATGACTAGATATTAGCATAATGAATGGATGAGTTGATTATATTACATGCATAATTAGGAATGACAATATATTGCTTTAATAAGTTAAATAGAACTCTCAATGCCTACTTCTCAGATCCCCACCCAATCCAGGATTGAAAACACCTGAGTATTGTAGTCACCCATTAAGACTATCTCGGGTGAGACTGCGCAGTGCACCCTGTGCACTGCATTGCCTTCTGGTTTACCAGGAGGGCTGATAGTTTTAGAGGATTTGTTGGAACCCTAGTAGACTTGAACCCTGGGTCAATCATGTTAAAGGTATAAACTCAGATAGCAAACCAAAAAATGGTTATGTTGCTGGTTAGAACAGTATAAGGATTGAGTAGATGGGATCTGTTAAAAGAGGGTAAGATCTATAGAAGGCGGGTCAAGAGAGCACCGAATTGGACAACAAGAATGTGAGAATGCATCGCTAGAAGGGGATGTTGAGACTATGGAATCCCACAAAAGTAGAGATCGAAAGTTGGTTGAAGACAAAGAAGATAGAGTTTGCGCAAAAAGATAACATAAACCCTAGAGAAACACCACACAAATATCTTGAAAAGTACATGTTTATTGATTTGCATCATGTATTTTTCTGTTATTTTCCACACTTATTGAAGGAGTGGATATTGAGGTTGAAGGATAACCATGCAACAAACTAGATCTGACAGTTAGAGTGGACCCCTGTCTAAATTGAGCAGTTACAACAGGTGAATAAAAAATTCACTCGCGCAGTAGATTTTTTGCTCGATAGTATTCTAGCAGGCTTTATAACAAAATTTGCAGTAGATACAATGAAGTCGTACAACACAACAAAGAAAGAGTTTCTATGAGGACCTTGAGGAAGGTATATTCGATCGATGTATACTTCTATAAAAATATTTCTATATAAAAAATGTGTAATGACAATGGAGGTAGATAGATAAACTTCCCTGCATGCATGGGGGAAGGGGGGAAGCACTGACAGAAAGAGGATAAATGGAAAGAGAAGTGGATAAAGGAAATAAGGAGGAAATCTTGGACCCTATCATGATGGAATATGACAAGGTCAAGTGGATCATGGAGATAGCTGGAAATACGTGAGGTGGAGTACCCTACCAATATGAGGTGAACACCAAGAAGAGAGTCGTAGCTGCGAGGGAAGGCTTTGCAAGTGATGAAGAAGAGGTAGAGGATCTCTGGGTCATGGAGCAGATTGAGGAAATCCTGCGTGCAATGTATGAGAGGAAGAAGAGAGGTCCAAGAGAGGGAAGAGATAGTAGAAATCCTATCCATATTAATGTCAGTGTGGAACCCATAAATGCATGTGCGACTAACACACCAAAAAGAACACCACTGTTTAGACAACCAAAATTTGGGTGAAGTAAGACAACAGGAAGTACATCTACACAAGGAACAACAACTGGGGAGCTAGTTCAGGAAGCACTAGTCAAGTGTATACATTGCATGGAGGTAATAGTTTAGCATTCAGGATGGTCAGACATGATCCCACCATCAAGTTACTAGAATTTAAAGGAGAAGCATTAGAGGACCCGAAGAAACAAGTGTTTATCTGCGAGAAGATCTGGGAAGAAAAACAGATCATAGACAAGGACACTAAACTTGCACAACTAGTGATTACACTAAGGGATCATGCACTGGATTGGTATATGAATTTATCCACAAACAATCCCCCATGGACAACTAGAACGATTTCAGACATCAATAAATTGATGATAAATGAGTTTAAGAAGCCACATTAAGAGGATCAATACATGAACAAGATCATAAAAATTAGACAGAAACTAGGAGAATCTGTATGGGAGATTGAATTAGAGATTCAAGCGATTGAAAGGAAAGTTGAAGTACCTCATGACAGATATGCAGCACAGGCACCTATTCGTCAATTCACTACTACCATACTTGAAGTATCCACTATGAAAATAGAAGTTTCAGATGCAAGAAGAGGCTTTGCAGGTAGCCCTGCAACTGGAAGAAAACCAATATCAACAGACGGATCCAGCCATCGAAGAGCTTAAGGAAGATTTGAAGAACTTAATGTTCCAGCTAAACCAGAATAAAATTAAGGACAAACGAGAAGTCATTTGGTGTACCACATGTAGGACGAAAGGACGCCATAAAAATGAATGTCCAACATTCACACAGTACATGGCAGAAGGAATGCCAAATCCATTACCAATAGAAGGACTATGGTGCTAAATCTGTAAGAAACCAAGCCACAATCCATATCTCTGCCCAATGATGCAGAAGTACCAGACACTCCCAAAGAGTTCATATTGCAACTTTTTTAAGTCAGTGGGCCTCAATGACAAAGACTGCATAACTATGGACTTGATGAGAGAGAGAACATCAGATGCATATAGGGTGCAGGCATAAATTATGACTAGGCAAACATCACCTCAGTTTAACCAAGTACCAACCCCGTACAACATTTCACAATCACAGTATAATACTGCGCAACAACCATATAATATCATGTAGCCACAATACAACACAGTGCAGCCTCAATACAATACCGCATAGTACAATTAGGCACCTCAGTATAATGTGCCACGAGGAGATCGAGCTGGCTATAGAGGCGAAGGATGAGCTAGAGGAGGATTTGGAAGAGGCAGAGGACCAATGGTATTTCACAATTGTCACAACCAGGACACTATGCAAGAGAATCCCCACTTTCACCAGCGACTTGTATGCATTGTTGCACATTGGATCATGACACCGAATAATGTCCTACGTTACTAGGGAAGATCTAGGAAAAGAGGAATCAAAACAACCAAAATTTTCAATGGATTTCATCCAAAGCAGGGGATGAAGGATGGAACATCAACATAGTTACGCAGAGAGGATATAAAACAGGAAATGACGTAGTCTGACAAGATCCATTGCAACACCAGTGGGTGAAGAAGAATGTTGAACCAAGGAAGCAGTTCGATGCATAGAACAAGAAGGAAACATTTAAGCAAGCTAGACAAGAAATTCTGAAGCAAGACACTGCGTCGACTTCAACTGCGTAGCAGAACAAGGAAGTACCAAAGTATGAGACGCCTCCATCATTGGATCATACCAAATAAATGCAGCACCTAGGACAAGTAAGTACAATCAAAGGATTTTTGAAATCATGTGTAAAACTATTGAATGATCCATCCTTTGTCAAAATAGTGCAAAATATATTAGAAAAATGTAGCATAGAGACAAACGAAAAACTAGAAAAAAAGACATTCAATCACCTACATACAAGGAGAAGAACACGTAGGGAGTTCAAGCTGAACGCCAACATAGGATATTTCAACATGGGAGATATCATACTGTATCTAGGATCTGAAGTCAATGTATTACCCAAGAAGACATGGCAATGTATGGGAGAGCCCACATTAGGATATTCACCTGTCTAGCTGAAACTGGAAAACCAACATAGAGTTCTCCCAATTGATAGACTAAAAGGAGTGACAGTAGATCTGGATGGAGTGCGCACTAAAGTAGACTTTGAAGTAATAGAGATAGTGGATGACACAACACCATATCCATCATTGCTCGACTTGGATTGGGAGTTTGATAACCATGCCATAATCAATTTAAAGACACGCAAAATGACATTTGAGTCGGAGAATACAGGGTCATTGATCTATTAGACCCATCAGAAGGGGAGAGGTTTGTAGAGCCTACTTGATTGGAGTTGGAGGAAATTAGCCAGTGGTACAGAAAAAATGTGTGAGATGAGGATTACATAAACCCAACTACATATGGGATACTCAGTTGGAAGAGAATTACTTCATGTGCGACAAACTCAGATACAGGTTTAGAGAATTGGCAAAAGAGGCTACACAAAGTCTCCACAAGAAGATGCACAAGAATAGACCGTGCAATAAGATGGGTAGGTACGGAGATAAGAGAACCATCCAGTTTCCATGGGGTAAACGACCTAGAAGTATTCTTGACACAGTATGAAGATGAAGTGTTAGAAAACCAGAGACTCATAGCACTAGATATACCACTCAAGGCCACACTTGCAAGATGGTGGGGCACACACAAAGAGACAATCAAGGATTGGTACCAATTAAAGTGGTTACTGCGCATAAGGTTTGGCGCAGAACACAGAAACAACCAACAATAGAAGTATGACTTATAGGGGGCACCTGAGGAACACTTGGAGAAGCGTAGAGCATTGTGGAAAATGACACCCCTAAAGGAATGGCCTCATCATTTCATACATACCTTAGAAGGCATACCAACAAAATGGTATACAGACCAGGAACTGCGCAGAGGAACTGCGAGATGGAAAGTACTACAATAGAATTTTACAATCACTTTCTCATTCGAACATGAGAACCCCAACATAGATGCAACACTTAAGAAGATAAGAGGGGTGATATTCATCAAGGAACTAGAATTCGAACTCATAACAGAGGAACAACAACGAAACATACAAACAGTGAAAGAAATGTTGTCATGCTACCATGTGTAGGAAGAAGCACCAAATGAGGATGATCCACATGATATTCAGATCAAGGAAGCGGAAGGCGAAAGATAAGTGGAATGTACACCTCTATAATCTAAAGTAATTGTTGTGTTGAACAAGGTGAAGAAAGTAAACATTGGGATAGTGGACAATCCCAAAATGGATAGCATTGGAGACTACTGGGATGAGAAGACAGTAGAAAGTATAACAAAGTTACTGCATGAATACAACGAACTGTTCCCCACAACATTTAAAAAAATGAAAGGCATAGCGACAGAGCTAGGAGAAATGAAGATACTACTCAGAGCTGAGGCAAGACTGATCAGACAATGACCATATAGACTAAATCCGATCTATAAGCATAAATTTAAAGTTGAGATCGGTAGAATGCTTGAAGCCGAAATCATAGAACCTGTGGAAGAATCAGAATGGATAATCCTAATGGTAATTCAGAAGAAACAACAAGGTGGGATAATAATATGTGTCGATTTGAGGAATTTGAACGACGCATGCCTACATGAACCATTCCCTACACCCTTCACAGATGAAGTGTTGGAGAATGTAGGAGGACAAGAATTTTATTCATTCACTGAATTATTTTTGGGTTACCATCAGATCAATATAGCACCGGATGATAGATACAAGACCAATTTTTCTATAGAATGGGGATCTTACCAGTACACAGTCATGTCGTTTGGACTAAATAATTCACTAGCAATATTTTCCAGAGTAGTCATAGCAACATTTAAAGAATTTATCCACTAGTTTCTAGAAGTATAATTGGATGATTGGACAGTCTATAGTTTGTTGAAAGACCATGTAGAGGTCTTGCAACTAATGTTAGAAATATGCAGGCAGTGCCAAATATCATTAAACATCAAGAAGTGTATCTTCAGAACACCGTTTGGGATACTATTGGGACATATAGTATGCAAGCAAGGTTTACTAGTAGACACTGCCAAAATTGCAGTAATCATTAACCTACCACCACCAAAAAAAGTCTATCAACTAAGAGAAACATTGGGACACATAGGATACTATAGAAAAATTATCAAAGGGTACACGCAGATCACTACGCCAATGGAGAAACTATTAAGGAAAGATACAAAGTTTCAGTGGAACGAAGATTGTCAACATGGTCTGGATACAGTGAAAGAAAAAATTGTCACCGTGACAATACTAGTATTTCCAGACTGGGAGAAGACATTCCATGTAAATGTAGATGCATTAGGCATAGAACTTGGAGCTATTTTGGTGCATCCAGGCATAGGAGAATTGGAGCATCCTATAGAATTTGATAGCAGAAAACTATCAGAATCAGAGCATAACTACAACACTGCAGAGAGGGAAGGCCTATCTATGGCCTATGCACTGCAGAATTTCAGACATTACTTACTCTGAAAACATTTTAAGATGTTCACAGATCACTCAACCCTTAAGTACCTAGCCAACAAACTAGTGTTGGGGGGGAGAATATGTCGATGGTTACTACTGTTTCAAGAATTTGACTTTGAATTCATAGTGAAACCAGGTTAGCTGAATGTAGGACCTGATCACCTATCAAGGATCACAAATGGAGGGGAACATACAATTTTAGAGGACAACTTTCTGGAAACAGAGTTATTTTCAATTTAGATCGCCGATGAATATTTTGCAGACATCATCCAGTACTTAAGCATGGGGACTGTGCCACAAGAATATAGCACCGCAAAGAATCTTTAGGAGAATATCACACATACCACTCCATCATAGGTGAGGGAGAAAAGGAAATAGGAGTCCAAAACGCATATAAAAGTGATAGAACGACAAGTCCACACAACAGATGACTTGCTCGAGAAAGAAGCACATATATGGACGAAGCTAGAAGAGGATCAACAGATCTAGCAGTGGGACCAGGAAGGAGAAAGGATAAGCGCAACCATCCAAGACCTCCAGCAGAGGCAGAAGACAATGTCGATCATGGAACGCGTCATAGGGGCACAAGACATTAAGAAAGTGCAGGAAGAACTCATAATTGCGCAGACGCAGAAAAAGGAGCACCAGGCTCAAATGGAATCGCTCCAGGAGTGAGCAACAAAGGTCATTGCACAGACGGAGGAAGCCAAAACATATATTGCACAAACCCAGGTAAAATGTGCAAGGTTGGTCAAGGACAAGATTGTAGTGCAGGCATTGGATGCACTCAAGGAGAAGACCGCATAGGCCCAAACGCAAGCAACAAAGCTCATGGAGAAGTTCTAAGCGATCACTAGGGAGATCAACGAAGCACACAGAGTTTAGGTGTCTCGGGATGAGCCACATGTCAGTGTTGGGGGCCTATTGGAAGTAGGCCAAAGTGAAAAGAAAGACTATTTTGGGAAGGAATCCATGCCTGAGGAAATCAAGAGATGGAAGGAAGAGCAGCATGCGTGCATGCATGGAATACCTAACAATGTTAGGGTTAGGGTTTTTGTAATACATTGTAATGGCTAATGAGCTAGAAACATATAAATATAGATACCTAGGTCTCATAGAGAGATCTAGAGTAAGGTTTAGAGATTCTATGGCACGGAGATAAAGAGACCTTTAGTGAGTAGTTTTGGAGAAACAATATTGTAATCCGATACCTACTTGTAATTTGTTGAGCTATAGAGGAGTAAGGACATGATATCTCAAGGGTTAGATCATAGGCTGAGGATCCTGGTGTGATCTAGTCCACCTCGACATAGATCTCAACCCGACTAAGGATGAGTTGTAAAGCACGAAGCACTGTAGTTTTGGAACTTCCATAATATAAGAGCTTCATATCCATATCTTTGTGGATGTAGCCTAGGGGGGGTGAACCACGGTAAAACTTGTGTTATGTTATTGAATTCTTACGTTTCTTTTTCTGTTTATGACTAGGTATTAGCATAATGAATGGATGAGTTGATTATATTACATGCATAATCATGAATGACAATATATTTCTTTAATAAGTTAAATAGAACTTTCAACGCCTACTTCTCAGATCCCCACCCAATCCTGGACTGAAAACACCTAAGTATTGCAGTCACCCATTAAGAATATCTCAGGTGAGATTCCATAGTGCACCCTGTGTACTGCGTTGCCTTTTGGTTTACCAGGAGGGATAATAGTTTTAGAGGCTTTGTTGGAACCCCAGTACACTTGAAACCTGGGTCAATCATGTTAAAGGTATAAAATCAGATAGAAAACCAACAACCTCCATTACAGCCCCAACATTGCATAGGTTTCTACCTTGGCCTTTGCCCACCTACTTCAGCCATCTTGGGCTCCCTCAAAACTAGTTGTCCTTGAGGACTATTTATGAAAAATGGTGGCTTGTTCCCCTTCTGCCTCTGCTCCTTATTAAACTTCCTCTTGTCTTCCCAAGCTCTTTGGAAAGTAGGCTTTCCCTTATGCTGATCATATACAAATTTTTCCTTCCTTATGGTTCCTTCCATAGTTTTAGGATCATCATACTAGATTCTGTCACTGATAAAATATGGCATCCCACTCAAATATCTTTGGATCTTGATTGTCTCATCCTTAATGAAACATACATACTTCAATAGCTCTAGAAATATCCTTTCATATTCATCTATAGTCATGCTTCCCAATTTAAGTTCAAAGAAATCTTTCATCTTTTTGTCATAGTATCTCTTGGTTAAGTAATTCTTTTCAAAATGTTTCTTGAATTCCTTCCATGTAACTTTCTTTTCTCTGATGTTTTTCACTTGCACAAGATGATCCCACCACATGGATGGCTTTCCTTTCAACTGATAGATTGCACTTCTTTCCTCATCAGGGGGCCTGTGGCTCCCTGATTTGTTGGATCCACTTTCCTTATCCAACTTATTTTCAATTCTTTCTAGGCTCCACATTAAATTCAAATTGAGGTCTTCCTGTTGCCACTTGGATTGCTTAACCCTTTCATTATATTCTTGGTGAATTTGGACATCTTTTTGCAAATTTTTAATGATTTTCATCATGCCCACATCTTTATCTATTTCTTCTCCATGCCCATAGGAGTTTGTTCCTTCAACTCCCAAATGGACATCCATTCCTCTAAGTTCATCTTCTAGACTGTAAACGTCTTATGCCTCCTCCATTTCTCTACACTATGTGACAATTTAGTTTGGTACTGACAATTCTTAACTCTGTAAAATGTGCAGTCAATCGAGTTTTGTTAGTTTATTAGACTTAATAATTTTCCAAAATAACTTAAACCAATCTGATTCAAAAAAATCAATATCAGACTCCATTTTCTATGGGTTTTGGTCAATCAAGAACCCCCATGGCTCTATCTCTGAGCCCTGTTTTGTTCTACAATTCACTTTTGGTTACTATCCCCTTTTCTTCAGCCCCTAATTCATGTGACCACGGGATGTGGCCAGGCGCTTATTCAAAACTTTGGGCCTCTGACTTCAGAATTTCAGAGCTTCGGGCTCTAGAGGTTTTCACAATCCCCAACCTTCCAATTCCCCAAAGCACTGAATTGGCAAACTCGCAAAGGACGGTGGATCAATGTTCCACGGACATCCAATGACGGATATTTTCTACGGAACTTTAGCTTTGGGAGTTTTTGAAGTACTGCTGCATAGATCTGCCAGAGTTCTGGGCTGGAAAATTTACAACCAACACATCAACAGTCTGTGCCCTTTTGATAAACAACAACCACGATCAAATCCGGGACTTAGAATTTGGGAGTTTTGAACTCTCCATACTCTCAATTCTTCCAGAGTGTCAAGTCTTCGGACTACCCAATCTACCTCCACGTACCCTATACTGGTTGACAGTGGAGATTAACTCTGGCCTCTGGGAGTTTTTATACTTAAACAATTATTGACCAGGTTCCTATGGAGTGCCAAGTCTCTAGAATGTAGGATCTGATGCCTACAGAAAACTTGATTGTTGCATATTATACTAAGGCCCTACATAACAACATAGCCATATGGGTTAAAAGGTCCAAAAAGAACACATTATTAGAGCATTTGAGGAGGATTTCCTTATTGAGAAATACATTCTAAGCTTAAAAGATAATCTAAGTAGTGAGGCTAAAACAACTTCATCTTCTAAAAAGAAAATAGAAATTCTCACTAGGCCTCCTCAAGCTAAAAATCAATAATAAACATTAGGCTTGGAGAGTTTGTAGAAACATTTCCATAAATTATCCAATCATATCGTTGACTTGAAAGATCCACTGAGGAGGAATCTACAAGTAAAGGGGGTTTCAGAACACCTTTTAGAAAATTGTTTCCTTCAAACCGACCAAACCCGACCATAGAAGGTCTAAACTTCAAAGGTCTACAATATGCTTTGCAAACAATATTGGAAGAACGTGACAATTCTATTTTTTCTCCTCCTGAGAATCATGATGATACGGGTGAGGAAGAGACACCTAATGAGGAAGATTCCTCCCCTCCCATTTTCGGGCACTTGTCAGACACATCTTTCAAGCAAACTTTTGAACTGTCCATCCCTAAAACACTACAAGTAGAACACAAAACAAGCCCTCACCTGAAACAAATAAAAATGTGGTTTCAAAATATCCAAATCAAACTGAAACAAGACAAAACCCATCTGCCCTAGTTTTAGAGTATGATTTAGTTGAATATCTTAAAAAATTAAGGGCAAATATTTTAGTTTTTGAATTGCTGAAATTTCCACTTATCCTACAGAAAATGCTCCAACCCATTGTTGAAAATAATAAAAAGAATGATTTTATCAGCAAGAAATCAACAAAAACTGACTTAAACAAAGCTAAATATGTCTCATATAAAAAGTCATCTAAAAAACACGATAAAAGGGACTCATCAGAAAAATTGTAGGAAAATTAGATAAAACTGTTTCAGATACAACAATAAAAAATCAACAGAATTCTGTTGTTTCTGCATGAAAAAAATGTGCCTAATTTTTTATTAACTTTTGAAATTTTTACTAGGAATGTACATAACTGTATAGTTGATTCTAGCGCATCGTCAAATGTGATTCCTTTGTCTGTGTGCCAGAAAATTAATGTTGAGGTAAAACCTTCTGATTAAAGATCATTCAGTTAGATCGAACTAATGTCAAAGTTATTGGTGAACTTAAAAATGTGTTGATAATATTATCATCTAATCCCAAGGTTCACCAAGTAATTGATATTATTGTTGTCGACATTCCTGAAGTATATGGTCTATTTTTTAGTAGATATTGGTCAGAATAGTTACATAGCTATTTTGCTATAGACTGGTCTCATTTATGGTTTCCAGAAAATGGACAGCCCAACAAGATCAGAATAAACAGGGAACATTACCTCAAGTTCACTGTGACAGATCTAAACGACCCAAATGAGCCTTTTATTACTGCTACAAATTCAATTGAGACGCAATGAATGAATACGTTTTTTGGTAATTTTATGACTGAGATTTCCTCTATCACCAACCCAGAACAACAATCCGAAGTAACAACCTATACTCAGGAAACAACTTTTCCAAGTGCACTGAACATTTATAATGACGAACAAATCTGGTCCTTATATTTTGATGGATCCAAATCCTGGGAAGGGGCAAGTGCTGGTTGTGTTCTTATCAATCCCATAGGTAACAAAACATTTATTTCCTATCGATTGGAGTTTGAATGTACTAACACCATAGCAGAGTACAAATAACTTCTGCAGGGACTAAGGAAGGCACTGGATATGGACGTGAAAAATTTGGTAGTAGTTGGTGATTCTGAAATCATAGTCAAATAGCCAAGAAATGCAATACATTGTTTATCACCTCACTTGAATAATTACCAAACTGAGGCATGGGGATTAATGCACAAATTTATAGCATTCAATATAAATTCCATTCCTAGGTCGAGTAATTCAGAAGCTGATTTACTAGCTAATGTTGCTTCTAAATTGTTGTCTGCTGAAGGTCTTTCTCCTAATGCATTCTTGATCGAATTGTTATTCAGGCCATTGATTCATGACAACATCACAAATTGGTGAATATTTGATGACGATCAACAGATTATCAATGTTTTACATATGGAAGATACCTTCCAAGATGCAGTGATCGATGAAAGCACTCACGAAAAAAACCTACGAGATTTCACAGTAATATCTGATCCTCAATCTGCAGAATCATCATCTGAGATGGTAAACTCTATCCCCAAATCTTTTGTTATATTAGAGAAATTTTATGACCTACATGAAAAGTTTAGAGGGGTAGTTAATTGTAAAACAAACAGTTCCTCATTGCTACATGAAACTGTAAATTTAGGAACACAAGATCACCCCCAATATATCAATCTAGGAAAGGGGTGTTATGAACAAGAAAGGTATTCTTTTATAAATTTGTTCAAAGAATTTAAAGATGTATTTTCTTGAATGTATGACAATTTAAATACTTTTGACCCAAACATAATACAACACGTAATTCCTATGAAACCCCAAACTCAACCTTTCCAACAAAAATTGAGGAAAATGCATCCTAAATTGGAACCCACCGTAAAAAAGGAACTTAATAAATTACTCACTGAAAAGATCATTTTTCTAGCTAGGCATACTCAATGGGTATCTAACTTAGTCCCTATAAGGAAGAAGAGTGGAGAAATTCGACTTTGTGTCGATTTTCGAAATTTAAACCGAGCCTCTGATAAAGACAATTACCTTGTTCCTCCAATGGAACAAATTCTGCGACAAGTATCCGGTTATGAAAGACTATCTTTATAATATGGTTTCTCAGGATATAATCGGGTCCTTATGTCTCCTGGGGGGCACCTACGCCTACAGAAAAATTCCTTTCATATTGATAAATGTCGGTACAACTTTACAGAGAGCAATGGACATTGATTTCCATGGCCTTATTAATCAATCAGTAGTGGTCTATCTGGATGATGTCACTATCTTTTCCAAAAACATGAAATACCACTTGTCTCATCTTAGGGCTTTATTAGAACGATGTCGCAAGTTCAACATTTCACTCAATCCTAAAAAACTAGTCTTTGCAGTAGAACAAGTGAAATTGCTTGGGTTTATAGTTTCTAAGGATGGAATGATAATTGACCCTGAAAGAACCCAATCCATTGCCAACCTTCCCCCTCCTTCTTCTAAAAAGGCCATGCAATCCTTTTTGGGTAAAATTAACTTTATCAGATGTTTCGTTCCTAGTTTTTTTGAGATGGTCAAACCTCTACAAAATCCGATAAAAAAGGATGTGTTATACAGATGGGGATCACAAGAGAGTCAAGATTTTGATTCTATCATAAAATCTATAATCGAGGCACCTTCCTTGATGATCACTGATTTTTCTCAAGATTTTACATTATATACTTTTGCATCTGACAGATCTTATGCCGCTGTACTTACGTAGAAAACTACTGAAAGCAATGAGATACCCATCTCATTTATGAGCTCTACCTTTAAAGGAGTAGTACTAAATTACTCCATGGTAGATCAACAGGCGTACACTATTTTTAAAGATGTTAAACATTTTAGGTCTTACCTGTTAAAATCTAGGGCAAAATTTATTGTTCCTTACCCTACTGTGAAAAATCTGTTAGTGTAGAAAGAGCTTGGAGAGAAAAGGGAAAATTGGATGAAATCACTGCAGGAATATGACCTCTAAATAGTACCTGCACAAATTTTTAGAGGTCAAGACCTTTGTAAATTGGTGGCTGATTCAGTTGAGAAATTAGAAAGTCAAATAAATACATCAACTATAAATCGACATGATGAAAAACAGATCAGTTGTACACAAACTGTGCCCAATTCATGGTATGAGAATATCAGATTTTATTTGTTGTATGGAACTGCTCCTCGTAATATTGATCCCAAAAACAGAAGAGCACTTAGGCTTAAATCTGTTTCTTTCCAATTAATTAATGATACATTGTTTCGAAATAATTTTGACGGTTTTTTTTCTACGTTGTTTAGAAAAAGAGGAATCCGAAAAGGTGTTGGCTGAACTGCATTCCTGTGATGTCAGGGGTCATTTTTGTGGGGATAACATTTCTCACAAAGTACTAAGGGATGAATACTATTGGCCTACCTTTTTTAAGGATTCTCACACGTTGTCCTGTAAATGTATTATCTTCCAAAAGGCTACATGACGGGTGAAGAAATAAGCTTTTCCTTTGCATCTCGTTATGGTAGACACACCTTTTCAGTAGTGGGGCCTAGACATTATAGGACTAATCAACCCCCCTTCCTCACATCAACACAAGCACCTTCTCACAGCAACTGAGTATTTTACAAGATGGTCCGAAGCCTTACCATTAAAGGTAGTCAATATGAATCACGTAGTGTCATTTCTGAAATCTGATATTATCACTCGATTCAAAATTCCTGAATGTTTGGTTTTTGACAATGCTTCTTATTTTTCTTCCCTAGATATGAATGTTTTCTCTCTAGAAAAAGGGATTAAACTAAAGTACTCTGCCAGCTATTACCCTCAAGGGAACGGTCTGGTCGAGTCAACAAATAATAATCTGATCAAGATTATAAAAAGGACAGTGTCATAAAACCACAAGAATTGGCACAATGCATTGTACAAAGAACTTTGGGCTAATAGGGTAACTCCAAAAGCCTCCATTGGGAATTCTCCTTTCTTCCTCGTTTACGGAAGAGAATCCATTCTTCCCCCACGTCTTGCTTCCTTCTCTGCAATTATGGCAGAAATTTCAAGAAAAGGAATGTCCTCCTTTAGAAAATCGGATAAACACTCTCTTGAAATTGGAAGAGGTAAGGACACAGGAAAAACCGAAATTGGATCAGTACCAAAAAATTGTAAGGAGTTGGTTCGATACAAGTTCATCATCCTAAATAAATTTTAATGTAGGGGATTTGGTCCTCAAATGGGACAAAGTGCATGAGAATAAAGGAGAACAAAACAAGTTCCAAAACCTATGGTTGGGGCCTTTTGTCATTTCTGAAAAATTGAGTCCTAGTTATTTTCGGCTACACAACTTAGAGGGATAGCCAGACACTTTCCCAGTGAATGACCAATCTCTGAAAAGGTACGTCACTTGAGAAAATCAGATCCACCCCCTTGTAAATATTTTAATTCACATTTTCTTTTTTTGATTTTGGTTCTTTTTATTTTGTGTGACTTTTTTTATTTTCTGGATGACTATGTCTGCATCATTATTCTTTATTGAAGGGTATTGGATTTTTCATTAGCAGTAATTGAAAACAGTTGAAAGCATCTGAACTCAGATCAGTTACAACAAGTTTTGTCCAGTCATTGTTCCCAATTTTCATTGAAATCACACCAAAACACGATTATCTTTAAAAACATTCTAATGTCATCCTTGTTTTAATGAGAACAACTCATAGTGCTTTCCCATTCTAGAGATGATTTATTAAATGAAATATTTATGTCCAAATTATGATGAAATTCATCTTAAAGATCAATCCTATCATTGCCTGGCTGTTAAATCTTCAGTATCACCCTGCTCTCTTGATATCACAAAGTTTCTAAAAATTCTATAAACAATTTTAGAGATTTGGAAGCACTATAATGTGTGGTAATTCTGTGTAAACCCATCGGGCTGACATACTTACCTTAAAACATCATCCCTTCATACTGCATAACACAGGCCTGCATTCATTGTTGCAAGAGGTAATTTTTGGTGTTTTGGGTTTGGTTTTCATTTCATAGAGTGGTTTCCTATCCTACGCGTCCTCTGGTTACTACCCACTCAATGCTCCAAATGGTTGTCATGGTAGCTTCCTGAATCCTTAGGTATCGGGTTTCTCCCGATTATACATACCTTGTCTTTCTTTTTGTATGTGGGAGAACACAACCCACCTCTCTTTGTTTCTATGTGAATGTATCAATGGATTCCGTGGTATGAATTGAGCGCAATGGTTCACAAACCCTCCTCTCTCATGACGATGTCGTGGATGACATTGTGGCACATGGATGGGATGTTTTCATTAGACGATTTGAGGGTTTCAACCTCGTTGTGGCCCAATATTTCGCTCAGACTTTTGATGGCACCGGGGATAATATTGGGGATTTGTAGCTAGAGGTGACAGAGGGTTCCATAGTAGAAGCTACAGGACTATCCCAAGAGGGAGATCAATGGTTTAAGAACAAAAACATTGAAGGCATTCCTTGGAATTTCCTCATGGCCTCCAGGAAATCGTTTTGTTTCCCAAAAGGTACACCAATTTCTCTTTTCAAACCATGATGACATGACTTTCTCTTAATGTTGAAGAAATTTATTACCTGTGAAGGTAGATATGTTCTAGTATTCTTGTATCATGTCTGCTTGCTCATGGATTTTCTAGGTTTCAAGTTGAATGTGCCTTTTTATATGCATAGGATCTTACAGAAAATGGCTAAGTTCTATTAGAGGCAGAAATTAAACCCACAGTCAAGCCTGTTTCACCATGGCCTCATCTGAATCCTCATGGTTTCACATCTGTCTAAGACTGGGGATAGTTGGAGAAATTTCGTGTTTAGAAATAATTTTACCCTACCTGAAAATGAAATAGAATCACCTCTCCATATCAATGAAAACCCTAGTCCCTGTCGATCTAACCCTACTATAAAAAACCTATGTGTTAATCTGTAAGAAGACCATGTGTCCACAGATCAAACCTTTGTTTCTATCTAGAAGCCATTGACCAAGAAGCCACGATGCGATTTCATTCCCAGAAAGTCTTTGGAAGAAGTTTTAGATGTGTTAAAAGACATGATTCCTACTGTTCCTACTCATGAGCCGATTCAAGTTGTTTAAAACGAATCAATTCTCAAGAAGCAGGGAAGGTATAAGAAATAGAGTAACCCATATGTGAATTTTACAAACAAGAGACCAGGCCGACTCATATCTAGAAATTTGAGAAATCGACAACGTAATCATTAGACCTTGATCCCTATGATAGAGGTCAATGATCATTTTTCCGAGGATGAGATCGATAATTTTATTGCTCAAAAATATGTAGATGACCGGATTCTGGGTAAAGATATTGATATTGATGCAATACAGTTCGATTTTGTTTCTAATATCCCGCCGTTCCTTAAGAACCAAGAGGGTTCTCTGGTCTACAACACGATCTGAAGAAAATTACAGAAAATACTAAATTTCCCTCTGCAAAGCAGGCTCAACCTCTGCCTACCTTAGAACCAATTCAATGTGAAAACTGTCTTGATTGGGTTGAGAGATATTACAGGGATATCCCCTTTCTCCAAGCACAATTAAATCAAATGGTATCACGAAACTTTTTGCTCAAGAGGTAAAATGATGAGTTGAAATCCTTCGATCGAACGCTCACAGGGCAAACAAGAGGATTAAGCAGGATGGTAAAGAGATTATTAAAAACTCAACAAATTTTAACACCATCATAAATTCAGACTTATCAGATCCTTCTCTATCGAATCTTTGAAATGGTAAATATTTGTTTTGATTTTTGTGATTTGATTCTGTTTGAGAAACAATAAATAGATTCACTTCTGATTTTATTTTTATTTTGAGACTAGCTACAGAATCGAAAGATTCTGTAGCCAATCTATTTAAAATTATTTATTTCTATTATTATCTAAACTTTGATTTCATTTTATTTTTTCAGGTACGTAGCATCTTATGATGCTATGTTTAAGAAAAATGAATCATGGATTAAGCGTTTAGTAGCTTAGTAATTTCCCATTTTTGAAAAAACAATGCCATTAATGTAATTATTTTTTATGTAAGGACTCCTACATGAGTATTCCTTTTGTTATTCTATTTTTGTAAAACAAACTTATTTTCAGGGATCATCCTCTATCTTGTATGATAAGGGGTAGCTGATCCAAGACATGTTTAAATAGATTTTGTTGATTAGTGTTGAAAGACACATTTTCTGCGTCACATAATGGACATATAATTTTGGAAGTGATATGGGAAAGCAATTTGTTGTTGGATTTAGACCTGTGTAAACTATGCAATGCTTGTTTCATTGTATTCTCCTATTACTTCTATGTTATGAGATGTTATTTGTGTTGATTTAGCTTTAGTCTTGTCTTCACACAATATTTCATATCGTTGATTATCTAAATGTTTTTCATGGTTTGTTGGTCTAGTTTGTTTCTGTGATCGGTCAATTATTTAGTTATTTTTTAGTTCACTTATGATATTAAATGGTTGATAACATCAATGCCCAAGATTGAGATTTCTTCCATCCTTAGCTATTGGTTATATTGAGGTCACATGATATTTAATTAGTTATCTTTTTGCTATTACAAATTCACTCCAAAGCACGAAACACTTCCTTGAATTTCTTCAAGAAGTATTACGATTGTTTATGTCATAGGTTTCCACTTAATACAGGACAAACATGATATCACACAAAACAGAGAGATGAAATTAGTATATTATTGTTGATCAACTAGAGCTTAGTAGATGTATTGCCTTCTTTTATTTAAAGTTGTTTGTATATGAATGAACAATGATTGCATAATTTAGACATTGATTGGCTTTGTCTATTTTCGTGTTATCATCACAATCATATTCATTCAATATTTATTAGTTTAATGTTTCTTAAACATTAGAAAGAGCACTATTCATATTTGATCTTGTTCAAAAACTTTATCAAACAATTATTTTCGCAAGATTTTATTTAAACCTTGTAAATTGTATATAATCATTGTATATTAACACTATTAGCTCAACCTTTTG
The DNA here is from genome assembly GCA_032191745.1 of Picea mariana. Lineage (NCBI taxonomy): Eukaryota > Viridiplantae > Streptophyta > Pinopsida > Pinales > Pinaceae > Picea > Picea mariana. The sequence continues at coordinate 26,492 of JASDQU010370630.1, read as the reverse complement.
TAATTAGTATGTCGATTATTAGAATTATAGATTTAGATTAGTTTATTTCCTTTAATTGTTTTTAGGACCCTAGTTGGATAACAGAGCCATTAAACCCATCAATATAGATCATACCAAACAACTTGGGTTAAATAGACAACCTCGATATCGATCTATCCTTCCCATTGATGGTGTGTCATAAACACCTGTCAATAGAATGCTACTCAATCATGTATAAGCAACCAGTATACTATAGCAATCATATCAGTACTAAATCATAAGAGTTCTTCTCACTCTATCAACCAACAAAAACCAAATCACAATAGCCATACCAATAATTCCTTAAGCATTCACCACACAACAAGCAAGAGTATACATCAACACAACAATGTAACGATACCAAAGTTTCTATGGTAGATCTAAGCCCATAGAATGTAGATCTGAAACCTACTTCAATCTTCAAGAGCCTGACACTAGCTCACACACAAGTCTTCATGACTTCATCCACTGTACGCACTCTATCCTCATTCAGCGAGCGTATGTATGTGCCTTGGCTCATTGCAGCCGTGTCTACCTTAGAAACTAGGGTTTCTGAACTTCTGAAACTTTCGTCGTTATGATCTCAGACTTATCAAAAATTTGATGCATTCATGAGATCCTCCAGACAATCTCTCTCTTAGAATAGATCTTCAATACATGCTCAAGAGATGATATGCACAAGAGACCCTTGCCTCTTATTTATACTTTCCAAGTAGCTTCCTTAGAAGCATCTTCTAGGTCACTTAACCCATTTTCCTCATTTTAGGGTTAACCTACTTTTAACCACTTTCAATAATTAGAAAGTTCTCCATTACTTTATTATTTAAATAATCCTCCTTGACTTTGTCACTTCACTTTATCATTTAAATAATCCTCCTTGACTTTGTCACTTCACTTTATTATTTAAATAATCCTTCTTGAGTGTGTCACTTCACTTTATCATTTAAATAATAATTTCTTCTTTGCAAGCTCTTTGACTTCTTTGACCTTTTGGGGCTTCAAGCCAACATATGAGGGTCCTCCAACTTCGTAAGGCCATAACTCTCAAACCGTGAGGAGTTATGTGATGTTCCACATACCACCGGAAATGGCATGAAAAACACTATCCATTTAGGATAGTTTAACTAACAAATTCACTGATCTTCATCTCATTATTCCACAATTAAGCATGGGTTCTCCAACCATACTTCTAGGATAACTCAACCATAAAGCATCTTCTCGTGAGGGATTTCACCATAAGGGGACCACTTTGGAGTTCATCCATTTGTACTCCTTATCAACCATGATAAGACAATAATGATTCATCTTTATATCAATCCAACTATGCATCATATATCAAATAAAACCCATCGATTTATCTTCATATTTGCATCATGTATCAATGACAACTCATTGATCCATCTTCATCTATGCTTGACATCATATGACTATGATTCCACTTGATATCTATCCATTCTCATCAAGGACAATACATATTAAATTAGTATGCTATGAAAAGACAACTCATTGTTCCTTTGACATCAATCAATCAATCAATCACTTGACATCAATCCTTTGGCATCAATCAATCAATCCTTTGGCATCAATGACAATATGATCCAACAATCGACCCCTTTGGCATTGATGGCAATATCAACATTGATGTCAACACCAATCATTAATGTCAACATGTAGACAAGGCATTGCTCTTCATCAATAGTCATCAATCACATCAATGTGACTATCTCTCCCCCTTTGAAATCAATGGAAAAGGGTATTTCTCTCCTCGGGGCTACTCCCCCTACTTGAACTCTCCTTGGGGATGATCCCTTGCCTAAATTCCTTTGATCTTCCTCTGACTAATCTCTCCCCTTTTGAACAAGGGATATCACTCTGATGTAATGTTGAATATATATCGCTCATGCTCCCTCTGGAACTATCCCTCTATGTTCTTTCTCCAAGTATAGGGCTATTTTACCAAGTATGCATATGACAAATCTCTCCTCCTAGAATCATGGGAGGAAGAATGACTCCCCCTATGGGTATGCCTCCCCCTATCTTCTCTGTAATATGAACAATATGATACCACTGCAATATGTTTCTTCTAAAAATTCAACTATTCAACCGAATCATAGATCAACCGCTCTTTCTATGATGATCCTTGTAATTGTCCATGCATCAAACTTGTGCCATACCACACATCATGAAGAAAAATACATGTCAACAATGAAATAGAGAATCGTGAACAAACACATCATGTGCCAAACTGTGTGCCAACCATGCACAACACCCATGTCCATCAACCATGTATATTAATACCAAAGATATAATCAATGAAGAGTGTCAACCATATGCTAAGAACATGTGCCAACTGTGTGCTAAGCATATATCCATATCACACACAAATTCCTCTAACA
>JASDQU010370630.1:0-20230 GCA_032191745.1 Picea mariana | reverse complement strand
CTAGAGGAGACATACCAAAGCAAGAAGGAAGATATTGAAGACAACTCCATCAAGACCAATAAAGGTAAAGAATCTCCAAAAACTCTTGGTTGCATTATTTCTAAATATGATGATGTTGGCAAAAAGGAAGATCTTGAAGACATTTCAAATGAAGTTAAATAATCATGTGATGATCTTAAAGACATTTCAAATGAAGGTACATAATCTTTACAAACCCTTGGTTGCAATAATTCAAAATGTGATGATGTTGAATATTTCTTTACTAGTGAAGAAAAAAATCTTGAAATAGTTTGTATAGAATCAATTGATTGTTATCCCATGGAAGAAGTAGAATAAAAACTATTGGAGCTTAAAGAGAAATTTGAAAGGGGTCTATATGAATGCAACAATGACCATTATTATACAGACTATAGGTATCTTTCGGATAACACTAATTTTTTTCTTAAAAAGAATCAAAAGCATGTCTTGAAATTGAAGGAAATGCTCAAATAACAAGAAGAAAGTAAAAAGACTCAATTAGAAGAAAAGGAAGAAGAGATCAAAATGATAAAGAATGAAATAGAAGAAAATAAGATGGTAGATGATGAGATTAGCAAAAGTCTTTAAATTGTTGTCCATCTCAAGACTCAAATTGAGGAAGCCAAAAGGGTAGAGGAACTATTGAAGAATCAAGTAAATGAAAAGGAAGAGTCATGTCATAAGTTAGAAGCTAAAGTCATTGATCTTAGAAAGAAAGTAGAAAAGTCAAACAAATTCTTGAATAGCTCAACAATCTTGAATGAGATCTTGGAAATTCAAAGATCACCAAATGATAGATCGAGTCTTGGATACAACAAAGAAGCTACACATGCTGAAGAAAGTACCTCAAAGAAGCATGAGGTAAGTCCCTCACTCTCAAAGGATAAAGACAATGTTGCAAGTCAACCATCCATACAAGGAAAGGAAAATTTCAAAAGAAAAAAGCAAGGAAGACATAAAGAAGCCATCTTTACACTTCAAAGAAGAGAGACATCTTCAATATGGACACCAAAGCACAAGTATGAAAATGTTTTTCATGGTCACTGTTACTCATGTAATGAATATGGTCACAAAGCTTTGGACTGCAGATTTTATGAAAGGAAAGACAATGAAAGATTTCATAACACCCTAAGGTGTTAGAGATGTAACTGATTGGGACACATTGTTGTTCATTGTCACATCATGAGATGCTAAAAGTGTAGTGGATTTGGTCACAAATCCCAGGATTGCTGGAACACATGAAGAAAATCCATGATGAAGACTTCATATAGCATGACTAGAATAAGGCATGAAGTTAGGAAGGGAGACATTTTTGAAAATATGGAAGCTTAGAGCTCAAGTTATAAAAAGCAAGGACACCTTCAGAAGTGGGTGAAGAATACTGAACAACTAGAGACGAATGGAAGCCTTAAGGGAAGCTTAAGTGTGTCATCTTCAGAAGCATACGTGGGTTACAGTGGTAACAATCATGTACTTATGCAGGCTAGCCTATGAATAGGTCACGTACATACACGAGTTGTCTGTGAAACAAGCCGTGTATATGTGGAAAATCCTTGGTAAAAGGGCTATGCACAAGGGTTGCAATTTGATGTGATGGTATACCTTGTGTTGTAGGACCTGGCATTGTTTATTACAAGATCTAACATGGTTTGTTGCAGGTGCTCATGATGACATGATGGAATACATATTTGTATGTATGATGGTGATATATGGATGAGTGATGAAAGAATATCTTGGATGCATGGTACTAACCCTTGAGTATGGATTGAGGCATTTTCTGTTGAAGAACAATGTTGGTTATGACAGTGAAGTTATGGTACCTTGGTTATGAGATATATCATGATAATGCTTGCTAGAAATGTCATTGATCTATTGAGGCACACTTCTAGTACATTTGGATTCTTAGCATTTGTTGTGGTGTATGGAAGTTGAGGATGATGTGTTTAATGTACATGGCTGGTACATATTTGATTTTCATTGATATATCTTATGATGTATTATTGAAGCATATTTGTTGGATATCTTGGTGGATGCATTCGGCATATGGTTGGACTACATATTGGGACATTTAGTTGGTGAGTTGATGATGTGATCATGTTGTACATCGTTGATGAGTCTAATATATAGTTGATGCATGATTGGTACACTTCTAGTACATTGGTAGAGTCACCTACTAGAAGCTTGATTGGCAAATGTTTTGTGGTGGATTTGGCATACATTCATGAGGATTCATTTTGTTGTGGTATTGGTGCATGGTTGATGTACTTTCTTGGTACAAGTGGTGATAGATGTTGATGTGCATGTTTGGTACACTCATAGATGGTATATTCTTGGATGATAGTACTTGGCTAAAAGTACACCATTGGTATTACTTGATTATCATATACTTTGGTACATGACATATGGGATGATATAGTTGAGACACTTGATTGATTGAGATACATGATTGTGATACTTGGTTCATGGTGGAGACATATCATGAGTGATATGACACATGGTTGGAATATTGGTAGATGCACATGGTTGGCATATTGGTAGATGCACATGGTTGGAATGTTGGTAGAGGCATATGATTGGTACACCATTGGAACATTTTTGGTACATGGCTTGGATATATATATTGATAAGATCCACTTGATAATGTTAGTACATGATGAGACATATCTTTCTTTGACACATTTTGAGGATTGTTAGAGGAATTTGTGTGTGATATGGATATATGCTTAGCACACAGTTGGCACATGTTCTTAGCATATGGTTGACACTCTTCATTGATTATATCTTTGGTATTAATATACATGGTTGATGGACATGGGTGTTGTGCATGGTTGGCACACAGTTTGGCACATGATGTGTTTGTTCATGATTCTCTATTTCACTATTGACATGTATTTTTATTCATGATGTATGGTATGGCACAAGTTTGATGCATGGAAAAGTCCAAAGATCATCATAGAAAGAGCGGTTGATCTATGATTCAGTTGAACAGTTGAATTTGTAGAAGAAACATATTTCAGTTGTATCATATTGTTCATATTGCAGAGAAGATAGGGGGAGGCATACCCATAGGGGGAGTCATTCTTCCTCCCATTATTCTAGGAGGAGAGATTTATCAGATGCATACTTGGTAAAATAGCCCTATACTTGGAGAAAGAACACAGAGGGATAGTTCCAGGGGGAGCATGAGTGATATATATTCAACATTACATCAAAGTGATATCCCTTATTCAAAAGGGGAGAGATTATTCAGAGGAAGATAAAAGGTATTTAGGCAAGGGAGCATCCCCAAGGAGAGTTCAAGTAGGGGGAGCAGCCCCGAGGAGAGAAATACTCTTTTCCATTGATTTCAAAGGGGGAGAGATAGTCACATTGATGTGATTGATGACTATTGATGAAGAGCAATGCCTTGTCTACATGTTGACATTAATGATTGGTGTTGACATCAATGTTGGTATTGCCATCAATGCCAAAGGGGTCGATTGTTGGATCATGTTGTCATTGATGCCAAAGGATTGATTGATTGATGTCAAGTGATTGATTGATTGATTGATTGATGTCAAAGGAACAATGAGTTTTCTTGTCATAGCATACTGATTTAATATGTATTGTCCTTGATGAGAATAGATATATATCAAGTGGAATCATAGTCATATTATATCAAGCATAGATGAAGATGGATCAATGAGCTGTCATTGATATGATGCACAGATGAAGATGGATCAATGAGTTGTCATTAATATGATGCATATATGAAGATGGATCAATGAGATGCCATTGATACATGATGCAAATATGAAGATGGATCGATGTGGCTTCTTTGATATATGATGCATAGTTGGATTGATATAAAGATGACTCATTATTGTCTTATCATGGTTGATAAGGAGTACAAATGGATGAACTCCAAAGTGGTCCCCTTATGGTGAAATCCCTCATGAGAAGACGCTTTATGGTTGAGTTATCCTATAAGTATGGTTGGAGAACCCATTCTTGATTGTGGAATAATGAGATAAAGATTAGTGAATTTGTTAGTTAAACTATCCTAAATGGATAGTGCTTTTCATGCCATTTCCGGTGGTATGTGGAACATCACATAACTTCTCACGGTTTGAGAGTTATGGCCTTACGAAGTTGGAGGACCCTCATATGTTGGCTTGAAGCCCCGAAAGGTCAAAGAAGTCAAAGATATTGCAAAGAAGAAATTATTATTTAAATGATAAAGTGAAGTGAAACACTCAAGAAGGATTATTTAAATAATAAAGTGAAGTGACAAAGTCAAGGAGGATTATTTAAATGATAAAGTGAAGTGACAAAGTCAAGGAGGATTATTTAAATAATAAAGTAATGGAGAACTTTCTAATTATTGAAAGTGGTTAAAAGTAGGTTAACCCTAAAATGAGGAAAATGGGTTAAGTGACCTAGAAGATGCTTCTAAGGAAGCTATTTGGAAAGTATAAATAAGATGCAAGGGTCTCTTGTGCATATCATCTCTTGAGCATGTATTGAAGATCTATTCTAAGAGAGAGATTCTCTGGAGGATCTCATGAATGCATCAAAGTTTCGGTAAGTCTGAGATCATAATGACAAAAGTTTCAGAAGTTCAGAAACCCTAGTTTCTAAGGTATATGCAGGTTGCAATGAGTCAGGGCGCATGCATACGCACGCTGAATGAGGATAGAGTGCGTACAGTGGATGAAGTCATGAAGACTTGTGTGTGAGCTAGTGCCAAGCTCTTGAAGATTGAAGTAGGTTCCAGATATTCATTCTATGGGCTCAGATCTGCCATAGAAACTTTGGTATGGTTACATTGTTGTGTTGATGTATACTCTTGCTTGTTGTGTGGTGAATGCTTAAGGAATTCTTGGTATGGCTATTGTGATTTGGTTTGTGTTGGTTGATAGAGTGAGAAGAACTCTTATGATTCAGTACTGATATGATTACTTTAGTATAGTGGTTTCTTATACATGATTGAGTAGCATTCTGTTGACAGGTGTTTATGACACACCGTCAACGGGAAGGATAGATCCATACTGAGGTTGTCTATTTAGCCCAAGCTGTTTGGTATGATCTATACTGACGGGTTTAATGGCTCTGTTATCCAACTAGGGTCCTAAAAACAATGAAAGGAAATAAACTAATATAAATTTATAATTCTAACAATCGACATACTGATTACAAAATGTTGAGCTAATAGTGTTAATATACAATGATTATATACAATTTACAAGGTTTAAATAAAATCTTGCGAAAATAATTGTTTGATAAAGTTTTTGAACAAGATCAAATATGAATAGTTCTCTTTCTAATGTTTAAGAAACATTAAACTAATAAATATTGAATGAATATGATTGTGATGATAACACAAAAATAGACAAAGCCAATCAACATCTGAATTATGCAATCATTGTTCATTCATATACAAACAACTTTAAATAAAAGAAAACAATACATCTACTAAGCTCTATTTGATCAACAATAATATACTAAGTTCATCTCTCTGTGTTGTGTGAGATCTTTTTTGTCCTATATTAAGTGGAAACCTATGACATAAACAATCGTAATACTTCTTGAAGAAATTCAAGGAAGTGTTTCGTGCTTTGGAGTGAATTTGTAATAGCAAAAAGATAACTAATTAAATATCATGTGACCTCAATATAACCAATAGCTAAGGATGGAAGAAATCTCAATCTTGGGCATTGATGTTATCAACCATTTAATATCATAAGTGAACTAAAAAATAACTAAATAATTGACCGATCACAGAAACAAACTAGACCAACAAACCATGAAAAACATTTAGATAATCAACGATATGAAATATTGTGTGAAGACAAGACTAAAGCTAAATCAACACAAATAACATCTCATAACATAGAAGTAATAGGAGAATACAATGAAACAAGCATTGCATAGTTTACATAGGTCTAAATCCAACAACAAATTGCTTTCCCATATCACTTCCAAAATTATATGTCCATTATGTGATGCAGAAAATGTGTCTTTCAACACTAATCAACAAAATCTATTTAAACATGTATTGGATCAGCTACCCCTTATCATACAAGATAGAGGATGATCCCTAAAAATAAGTTTGTTTTACAAAAATAGAATAACAAAAGGAATACTCATGTAGGATTCCTTACATAAAAAATAATTACATTAATGACATTGTTTTTTCAAAAATGGGAAATTACTAAGCTACTGAACGCTTAATCCATGATTCCTTTTCCTTAAACATAGCATCATAAACTGTTGCTTACCTGAAAAAATAAAATGAAATCAAAGTTTAGATAATAATAGAAATAAATAATTTTAAACAGATTGGCTACAGAAACTTTCGATTATGTAGCTAGTCTCGAAATAAAAATAAAATTAGAAGTGAATCTATTTATTGTTTCTCAAACATAATCAAATCACAAAAATCAAAACAAATATTTACCATTTCAAAGATTTGATAGAGAAGGATCCGATAAGTATGAATTTATGATGGTGTTAAAATTTGTTGAGTTTTTAATAATCTTTTTACTAGCCTGCTTAATCCTCTTGTTTTCCCTGTGAGCGTTCGATCGAACACAGGCTTTCAACTCATCATTTTACCTCTTGAGCAACGAGTTTCGTGCTACCATTTGATTTAATTTTTCTTGGAGAAAGGGGATATCCCTGTAATATCTCTCAACCCAATCAAGATAGTTTTCACATTGAACTGGTTCTAAGGTAGGCAAAGGTTGAGCCTGCTTTGCAGAGGGAAATTTAGTCTTTTCTATAATTTTATTCATATCGTGTTGTATACTAGAGAACCCTCTTGGATCTTAAGGAACGGTGGGATATTAGAAACAAAATCGAACTGTATTGCATCAATATCAATATATTTACCTAGAATCCGGTCATCTACATCTTTTTGAGAAATAAAATTATCGATCTCATCCTCGGAAAAATGATCATCGACCTCTATCATAGGGATCAAGGTCTGATGATCACATTGTCAATTTCTCAAATTTCTAGATATGAGTCAGCTTGGTCTCTTGTTTGTAAAATTCACATATGGGTTACTCTATTTCTTATACCTTCCCTGCTTCTTGACAATTGATTCATTTTAAACAACCTGAATCGACTCATGAGTAGGAACAGTAGGAATCATGTCTTTTAACACATCTAAAACTTCTTCCAAAGACTTTCTGAGAATGAAATCGTATCATGGCTTCTTGGTCGATGGATTCTGGATAGAAACAAAGGTTTGATATGTGGACGCATGGTCTTCTTACAGATTAACACATAGGTTTTTTATAGTAGGGTTAGATCGATAGGGACTGGGGTTTTCATTGATATGGAGAGGTGATTCTATTTCATTTTCAGGTAGGGTAAAATTATTTCTAAACATGAAATTTCCCCAACTATCCCGAGTCTTAGACAGATGCGAAACCACGAGGATTCAGATGAGGCCATGGTGAAACAGGCTTGACTGTGGGTTTAATTTCTGCCTCTGATAGAACTTAACCATTTTCTGTAAGCTCCTATGCAGATAAAAAGTCACATTCAACTTGAAACCTAGAAAAGCCATGAGCAAGCAGACATGATACAAGAATACTAGGACATATCTACCTTCACAGGTAATAATTTTCTTCAGCATTAAGAGCAAGCCATGCCATCAAGGTTTGAAAAGAGAAATTGGTGTACCTTTTGGGAAACAAAATGATTTCCTGGAGTCCATGAGGAAATTCCAGGGAACGCCTTTGATTTTTTTGTTCTTAAACCATCAATCTCCCTCTTGGGATAGTCCTATAGATTTTGTTATGGAACCCTCTATCACCTCTAGCTACAAATCCCCAATATTATCCCTGGTGCCATCAAAAGTATGAGCGAAATATTGGGCCACAACGAGGTTGAAACCCTCAAACTGTCTAATGAAAACATCCTAGCCATGTGCCACAATGTCGTCCACGACATCGTCATGAGAGAGGAGGGATTGTGAACCATTGTGCTCGATTCATACCACAGGCCCCATTGATACGTTCACATAGAAACAAAGAGAGGTGGGTTGTGTTCTCCCACATACAAAAAGAAGGACAAGGTATGTATAATCGGGAGAAACCCGATACCTAAGGATTCAGGAAGCTCCCATGACAACCATTTGGAGCATTGAGTGGGTAGTAACCAGAGGACGCGCAGGACAGGAAAACACTCTATGAAATGAAAACCAAACCCAAAACACCAAAACTTACCTCTTGCAACAATGAATGTAGGCCTGAACTATGCAGTACGAAGGGATGATGTTTGAAGGTAAGTATGTCAGCCCTGTACCAGGACGACAAGATCATGATAAGACTGCTAGGAGTAGGATTCATATTTCGAATTAACCCAATGTTCTGCTAATTGTGCAATCAAGCATATGTCAAATGTAAAAACCATATAATCAAATATAGAAATGACTAAGTCATATTTCCCAAGGTGGATAACTCAAGTGTTATGGTAATGGATCAATAAATGAAAAATATAGGCTTACAAACTTTAAGGTTTGTAAAAAATATAGATTCCCTTTAGGTGTAATCTGATTTGCAAAAGGAAAAAATCCACAAAATGTATGATGACCACTCAAACCAAATTTTGTTCTAATTTCATGATTTCAGTCATGCAATTAAACAAAACAAACGATAGATAAAAAACGATGAACTCTTACACACAACTAGGCCAATGAATCTTCTCAAAACCAAAAAGATAGAAAAGTTTGTAAGGAGAAGGAGGCAACTACAATTTTTTTTTATCCCTTGGCGACAACATTTTACCACGATAAATTTGACAAGAGTTGTTGGCTGCCAACAATGGTAACACACTGGGTGAAGTAGTTATCTTTGCATCATCAGAACTTTATGTCAGGGAACAGATGACTCAACAATAATTATTAGAAACAATTAAATGACAGATCAAGCATTTTGACAAAAAATCAGAAAAAATAACATAGTTATACTATTGGGTAAAGTTTTGTCCAAAAATTATAATCCGATATCTCGTTTAGATCACAGGGGTAGCGATGTTTATACATATGACTCCAATACCGTTGACAGGGCCACTACTTCCAGCAGCAATCCATAGCCTCAACAAGGATGTCATTTAACCCACTCTGGTACTTATATCTCATCCAAGAGTTGTCCATTTGTGACAAAAGAATCTTGACATCTGATCAAGATTTCAAAACATACCTAAGGATCTTTGAACCCGACATTTCTTCACTGCCAAAAGGCTTATTCAATACCCTGGCGAAGTTGTCTTGGTATCATGTGTGCATTTACCCATTGCCAACAGACCTGTTCAGTATCCCGACGGGTTTACACAGAATTCCCACACATTATAGTGCTTCCAAATCTCTAAAATTGTTTATAAAATTTTCAGAAACTTTGTGATATCAAGAGAGCAAGGTGATACTGAAGATTTAACAGCTAGGCAATGATAGGATCGATCTTTAAGATGAATTTCATCATAATTTGGACATTAAGATTTCAATTAATAAATCATCTCTGGAATGGGAAAGCACTATGAATTGTTCTCATTAAAACAGGGATGACGTTAGAATTTTTTTAAAGATAATCGTGTTTTCCTATGATTTCAATGCAAATCGGGATCAATGACTGGACAAAACTTACCGTAACTTATCTGAGTTCAAATGCTTTGAACTGTTTTCAATTACTGCTAATGAAAAATCGAATTCCCTTCAATAAAGATTAATGATGCAGACATAGTCATCCAAAAAATACAAAAAGTCACACAAAATGAAAAGAACCAAAATCAAAAAAAGAAAATGTAAATTAAAATATTTACAAGGGGGTGGATCTGATTTTCTCAAGTGAAGTACCTTTTCAGAGATTGGCCATTCACTGGGAAAGTGTCTGGCTATCCCTCTAAGTTGTGTAGCCGAAAATAACTAGGACTCAATTTTTCAGAAATGACAAAAGGCCCCAGCCATAGGTTTTGGAACTTGTTTTGTTCTCCTTTATTCTCATGCACTTTGTCCCATTTGAGAACCAAATCCCCTACATTAAAATTTATTTCGGATGATGAGCTTGTATCGAACCAACTCCTTACAATTTTTTGGTGCTGATCCAATTTCAGTTTTGCATGTGTCCTTACCTCTTCCAATTTCAAGAGAGCATTTATCCGATTTTATAGAGGAGGACATTCCTCTTCTTGAAATTTCTGTGACAATTGCAGAGAAGGAAGCAAGACATGTGGGGGAAAGATGGCTTCTCTTCCGTAAACGAGGAAGAAAGGATAATTCCCAATGGAGAATTTTGGAGTTACCCTATTAGCCCAAAGTGCTTTGTACAACGCATTGTGCCAATTCTTGTGGTTTTATGACATTGTCCTTTTTATAATCTTGATCATATTATTATTTGTTGACTCAGCCAGACCGTTCCCTTGAGGGTAATAGCTGGCAGAGTACTTTAGTTTAATCCCTTTTTCTAGAGAGAAAAATTTCATATCTAGGGAAGAAAAATAAGAAGCATTGTCAAAAACCAGACATTCAGGAATTATGAATCGAGTGATAATATCGGATTTCAGAAATGACACTACCTAATTCATATTGACTACCTTTAATGGTAAGGATTCAGACCATCTCATAAAATACTCAGTTGCTGTGAGAATGTACTTGTGCTGCTGTGAGGAAGGGGGGTTGATTGGTCCCATGATGTCTAGGCCCCACTACTGAAAAGGTGTGTCTACCATAACAATATGGAAAGGAAAATCTTATTTCTTCACCCATCCTGTAGCCTTTTGGAAGATAATACATTTACGAGACAACGTGTGAGAATCCTTAAGAAAGGTAGGCCAATAGTATTCATCCCTTAGTACTTTGTGAGAAATGGTATCCCCACAAAAATGACCCCTGACATCACAGGAATGCAGTTCATCCAACACCTTTTCGGATTCCTCTTTTTCTAAACAACGTAGAAAAAAACTGTCAAAATTATTTTGAAACAATGTATCATTAATTAATTGGAAAGAAGTAGATTTAAGCCTAAGTGATCTTCTATTTTTGGGATCAATATTATGAGGAGCAGTTCCATACAACAAATAAAATCTGATATTCTCATACCATGAATTGGGCACAGTTCGTGTACAATTGATCTATTTTTCATCATGACGATTTATAGTTGATGTATTTATTTGACTTTCTAATTTCTCAACTGAATCAGCCACCAATTTACAAAGGCCTTGACCTCTAACGATTTGTGAAGGTACTATTTCGAAGTCATATTCCTGCAATGATTTCATCCAATTTTCCCTTTTCTCTCCGAGCTTTTTCTACACTAACAGATTTTTCACAATAGGGTCAGGAACAATAAATTTTGTCCTAGATTTTAATAGGTAAGACCTAAAATGTTTAACATCTTTAAAAATAGTGTACGCCTACTGATCTACCATGGGGTAATTTAGTACTGCTCCTTTAAAGGTAGATCTCATAAATGAGATGGGTATCTCATTGCTTTCAGTAGTTTTCTACGTAAGTACAGTGGCATAAGATCTGTCAGATGCAAAAGTATATAATGTAAAATCTTGAGAAAAATCAGCAATCATCAAGGAAGGTGCCTCGATTATAGATTTTATGATAGAATCAAAATCTTGACTCTCTTTTGATCCCCATCTGTATAACACATCCTTTTTTATCGGATTTTGTAGAGGTTTGACCATCTCAAGAAAACTAGGAATGAAACATCTGACAAAGTTAATTTTACCCAAAAAGGATTGCATGGCCTTTTTGGAAGAAGGAGGGGGAAGGTTGGCAATGGCTTGGGTTCTTTCAGGGTCATTTATCATTCCATCCTTAGAAACTATAAACCCAAGCAATTTCCCTTGTTCTACTGCAAAGACTAGTTTTTTAGGATTGAGTGAAATGTCGAACTTGCGACATCGTTCTAACAAAGCCCTAAGATGAGACAAGTGGTATTTCATGTTTTTGGAAAAGATAGTGACATCATCCAGATAGACCACTATTGACTGATTAATAAGGCCATGGAAATCAATTCCCATTGCTCTCTGTAAAGTGGTACCGACATTTATCAATATGAAAGGAATTTTTCTGTACGCGTAGGTGCCCCCCGGGGTACGAAAAGTGGTTTTTAGTTGATCTGAAGGAGACATAAGGACCCGATTATATCCTAAGAAACCATATAATAAAGATAGTATTTCATAACCGGATACTTGTCACAGAATTTGTTCCATTGGAGGAACAAGGTAATTGTCTTTATCAGAGGCTCGGTTTAAATTTCGAAAATCGACACAAAGTCAAATTTCTCCACTCTTCTTCCTTATAGGGACTAAGTTAGATACCCATTGAGTATGCCTAAATGGAAAAATGATCTTTTCAGTGAGTAATTTATTTAGTTCCTTTTTTACAGTGGGTTCCAATTTAGGATGCATTTTCCTCAATTTTTGTTGGAAAGGTTGAGTTTGGGGTTTCATAGGAATTGCATGTTGTATTATGTTTGGGTCAAAAGTATTTAAATCTTCATACATCCAAGAAAATACATCTTTAAATTCTTTGAAAAAATTTATAAAATCATACCTTTCTTGTTCAGAACACCCCTTTCCTAGATTGATATATTGGGGATGATCTTGTGTTCCTAAATTTACAGTTTCGTGTAGGAATGAGGAACGGTTTGTTTTACAATTAACTACCCCTCTAAACTTTTCATGTAGGTCATAAAGTTTCTCTAATCTAACAAAATATTTGGGGATAGAGTTTACCATCTCAGATGATGATTCTGCAGATCGAGGATCAGATATTACTGTGAAATCTCGTAGGTTTTCATCATGAGTGCTTTCATCGATCACTGCATCTTGGAAGGTATCTTCCATATGTAAAACATTGATAATCTGTTGATCGTCATCAAATATTCTCCAATTTGTTATTTTTTTAGGAATCGATGGCCTGAATAAAAATTCGATCAAGAATGCATTAGGAGAAAGACCTTCAGTAGACAACAATTTAGAAGCAACATTATCTAGTAAATCAGCTTCTGAATTACTCTACCTATGAATGGAATTTATATTGAATGCTATAAATTTGTGCATTAATCCCCATACCTCAGTTTAGTAATTATTCAAGTGAGGTGATAAACAATGTATTGCATTTCTTACCTATTTGACTACGATTTCAGAATCATCAAATACTACCAAATTTTTCACGTCCATGTCCAGTGCCTTCCTTAGTCCCTGTAGAAGTTCTTTGTACTCTGCTATGGTGTTAGTACATTCAAACTCCAATCAATAGGAAATAAATGTTTTTTTACCTACGGGATCGATAAGAACACAACCAGCACCTGCCCCTTCCCAGGATTTGAATCCATCAAAATATAAGGACCAGATTTGTTCGTCATTAGCAATGTTCGGTGCACTTGGAAAAGTTGTTTCCTGAGTATAGGTTGTTACTTCGGATTGTTGTTCTGGTTTGGTGATAGAGGAAATCTCAGTCATAAAATTACCAAAAAATGTATTCATTCACTGCGTATCAATCGAATTTGTAGCAGTAATAAAAGGCTCATTTGGATCATTTAGATCAGTCGCAGTGAACTTGAGGTAATGTTCCCTGTTTATTCTGATCTTGTTGGGCTGTCCATTTTCTGGCAACCATAAATGAGACCAGTCTATAGCAAAATAGATATGTAACTATTTTGACCAATCTCTACTAAAAAACAGACCATATACTTCAGGAATGTTGACAACAATAATATCAATTACTTGGTGAACCTTGGGATTAGATGATAATATTATCAACACATTTTTAAGTTCACCAATAACTTTGACATTAGTTCGATCTAACTGAATGATATTTAAATCAAAAGGTTTTACCTCAGCATTAATTTTCTGGCACACAGACAAAGGCATCACATTTGACAATGCACCAGAATCAACTATACAATTATGTACATTCCTAGTAAAAATTTCAAAAGTTAATAAAAAATTAGGCACATTTTTTTCGTGCAGAAACAACAGAATTCTGTTGATTTTTTATTGTTGTACCTGAAATAGTTTTATCTAATTTTCCTAGAGTTTTTCTGATGAGTCCCTTTTATCCTTGTTTTCAGATGAATTTTTACATGAGACATATTTAGCTTTGTTTAAGTCAGTTTCTGTTGATTTCTTGCTGATAAAATCATTCTTTTTATTATTTTCAACAATGGTTTGGAGCATTTTCTGTAGGATAAGTGGAAATTTCAGCAATTCAAAAACTAAAATATTTGCCCTTAATTTTTTTATGATATTCAACTAATTCATACTCTAAAACCACGACAGATGGTTTTTTTCTTGTTTCAGTTTGATTTGGATATTTTGAAACCACATTTTTACTTGTTTCGGGTGAGGGCTTGTTTTGTGTTCTACTTGTAGTGTTTTAGGGATGGACAGTTCCAAAGTTTGCTTGAAAGATATGTCTGACAAGTGCCCGAAAATGGGAGGGGAGGAATCTTCCTCATCAGGTGTCTCTTCCTCACCCATATCATAATGATTCTCAGGAGGAGAAAAAATAGAATTGTCACATGCTTCCAATATTGTTTGCAAAGCATATTGTAGACCTTTGAAGTTTAGACCTTCTGTGGTCGAGTTTGGTTGGTTTGAAGGAAACAATTTTCTAAAAGGTGGTCTGAAACCCCCTTTAATTGTAGGTTCCTCCTCAACGGATCTTTTCAAGTCAACGATATGATTGGATAATTTATGGAAATGTTTCTGCAAACTCTCCAAGACTAATGTTTTTTGTTGATTTTTAGCTTGAGGAGGCCTAGAGAGAATTTCTATTTTCTTTTTAGAAGATGAAGTTGTTTCAGCCTCACTACTTAGATTATCTTTTAAGCTCAGAATGTATTTCTCAATAAGGAATTCCTTCTCAAAGGATTCTAATAATGTGTTCTTTTTGGACCTTTTAACCCATATGGCTATGTTGTTATGCAGGGCCTTAGTATAATATGCAACAATCAAGTTTTCTGCAGGCATAGATTCTACGAGGATTTTTTTTTTCAGTGTTAGGAATCTCTGGTTAAAGTCTTAAATTTTTTATTTAGGGTTCATATTCAAACTAGAGAGTTCCATTATCGAGACTTCTGGAGATTTATCATCTCCATATTTTTCTAGAAAATAGGTTTAAAACTTATCCCAAGAGACGATGGTCTGAGGATGTTATGAAAAATACCAGGTTGAGGAATTCCCCTCAAAATTATAAGGGAATAATATGCACACGACATATTCGTTTTCAACACTCTGGAGTCTAACAACTAGCATAAATTTCTCAAGTGATCCTATGTTGATTGCTTTGAATCTGGATCAAAATTGGGCAGTCATTTCTCTGGATGTTTAGGCAATGGGTGTTAGGGTCTAGGAACAACCACAACATGTTTATCAAGACAAGGTCTGGCGATATTATGTTGGTTTTCAATGGGAGTTGGTGGAGTCAAAGGTTGAGATGGTTAAGATGAAGAACTAACTTCATCCGAGGATTCCCCTCCCAAAGAAGGTGAAGAAGAACCAGGCGGGCATGGTGGGATACTAGATCCTCCAGCACCAAGGACAAGTGCTTCAATAGGATTGGTAATATTATCACCCAAAGGGTTTCTAGGAAGACTAGTTTCTTGAGGTTCTTCTTAAAGATTTGTAAAATCAAGGGGTTGATTAAGTTGTCTACCAGGTTGTCTAATTCGGGATAAAGCACTTTGAGTTCTTATGATCGATTGGCGAACAATTTATTGGATGTCAATACCTCGAGGAACTGGTGTCACTAGTTCAACGAGAATGCCAGGGGTAGTGTTTGAGGTAGTAGCTCATTCAAGTGCAGTGTTAGTGTCTGAGCGACTACTTGTTATGACAAGAGAACAATTGTTTGGGAGAGTCTTACGACCTCCATGTGCCATCAATAAATTTCAATCCCTCCTTCTAGCGTCATTTGTTGATGGTTGTTTATGACACACCATCAACAGGAAGGATAGATCTGGATCGGGGTTGTCTATTTAACCCAATCCGTTTGGTATGATCTAACCTAATGGGTTTAATGGCTTCGTTAGCCAACTAGGGTCCTAAAAACAATGAAAGGAAATAAACTAATCTAAAGTTATGATTCTAGCAATTGACATACTGATTAAAAAATGTTGAGCTAATAGTGTTAATATACAATGATTATATACAATTTACAAGGTTTAAATAAAATCTTGCGAAAATAATTGTTTGATAAAGTTTCTGAACAAGATCAAATATGAATAGTTCTCTTTCTAATGTTTAAAAAACATTAAACTAATCAATATTGAATGAATATGATTGTGATGATAACACGAAAATAGACAAAGCCAATCAACGTCTGAATTATGCAATCATTGTTCATTCATATACAAACAACTTTAAATAAAAGAAAGCAATACATATACTAACCTCTAGCCGATCAACAATAATATACTAAGTTCGTTTATCTATGTTGTGTGAGCTCCTGTTTGTCCTGTATTAAGTGGAAACCTATGAGATAAACAATCGTAATACTTCCTGAAGAAATTCAAGGAAGTGTTTCGTGCTTTGGAGTGAATTTGTAACAACATAAAGATAACTAATTAAATATCATGTGACCTCAAGATAACCAATAGTTGAGGATGAAAGAAATATCAATCTTGGGCATTGATGTTATCAACCATTTAATATCATAAGTAAACTAAAAAATAACTAAATAATTGATCAATCACAAATACAAACTAGACCAACAGACCATGAACAACATTTAGATAATCAATGATATGAAATATTGTGTGAAGACAAGACTAAAGCTAAATCAACAAAAATAGCATCTCATAACATAGAAGTAATAGGAGAATACAATGAAACAAGCATTGCACAATTTACATAGGTCTAAAGCCAACAACAAACTGCTTTCCCATATCACTTCCAAAATTATATGTCCATTCTGTGATCCAAAAAATGTGTCTTTCAACACTAAGCAACAAAATCTATTTAAACATGTCTTGGATCAGCTACCCCTTATCATACAAGATAGAGGATGATCCCTGAAAATAAGTTTGTTTTACAAAAATAGAATAACAAAAGGAATACTCCTGTAGGAGTCCTTACATAAAAAATAATTACATTAATGACATTGTTTTTTAAAAAATTTGAAATTACTAAGCTATTGAATGCTTAATCCATGATTTATTTTCCTTAAACATAGCATCATAAGTTGTTTCTTACCTGCAAAAATAAAACGAAATAAAATTTTAGATAATAATAGAAATTAATAATCTTAAATAGACTGGCTACAGAATCTTTCGATTCTATAGCTAGTCTCAAAATAAAAACAAAATCAGAAGGGAATCTATTTATTGTTTCTCAAACAAAATCAAAACATAAAAATAAGAAAAAATATTTACCATTTTAGAGATTTGATAGAGAAGCATCTGATAAGTTTGAATTTATGATGGTGTTAAAATTTGTTGAGTTTTTAATAATCACATTACCAGGCTGCTTAATCCTTGTGTTTTCCATGTGAGCATTCGATCAAACGCAGGATTTCAACTCATCATTTTCCCTCTCGAGCAACAAGTTTCGTGCTATCATTTGATTTAACTGTGCTTGGAGAAAGGGGATATCCCTATAATATCTCTCAACCTAATCAAGACAAGTTTCACAATGAACTGGTTGTAAGGTAGGTAGAGGTTGATCCTGTTTTGCAGAGGGAAATTTAGTATCTTCTGTAATTTTCTTCAAATCGTGTTGTATATCAGAGAAACCCTCTTGGTTCTTAAGGAATGGTGGGAGATTAGAAACAAAATTGAACTGTATTTCATCAATATCAATATCGTTACCTAGAATCCAATCATCTCAATCTTTTTGAGAAATACAATTATTGATCTCATCCTCGAAAAAACGATCATCGAACTCGATCACAGGGATCGAGGTCTGATGATTATGTTGTCAAATTATCAAATTTCTAGATATGAGTCGGCTTGGTATATTGTTTGTAAAATTCACATCTGGGTTACTCTGTTTCTTATACCTGCCCTGCTTCTTGACAATTTTTTCATTTAAAATAACCTGAATCGACTCATGAGTAGGAACAGTAGGAATCATGTCTTTTAACACATCTAAAACTTCTTCCAAAGAGTTTATGGGAATGAAATCGTATTGTGGCTTCTGGATAGCAATAGATATTTGATCTATGGATGCATGGTCTTCTTGCAGATTAACACATAGGTTTTTGATAGTAGGTTTAGATTGACAGGGACTGGGGTTTTCATTGAGACGGAGAGGTGATTCTATTTCATTTTCACGTAGGGTAAAATTATTTCTAAAAAAAAAATTTCCCCAACTATCCCTAGTCTTAGACAAATGTGAAACCATGAGGATTCAAATGAGGCCATGGTGAAACAGGATTGATTGTGGGTTTAATTTCTGCCTCTGATAGAACTTAGGCATTTTCTGTAATCTCCTATGCAGATAAAAAGCCACATTCAACTTGAAACCTAGAAAAACCATGAGAAAGCGGACATGAGACAAGAATACCAGGACATATCTACCTTCACAGGTAATAAATTTCTTCATCATTAAGAGAAATCCATGCCATCAGGATTTGAAAAGAGAAATTGGTGTACCTTTTGGGAAACAAAAATATTTCTTGGAGGGAATGAGTAAATACCAGGGAATGCCTTCAATTTTGGTGTTCTTAAACCATCGATATCCCTCTTTGGATAGTCCTATAGCTTATGCGATGGAACCCTCTGTCACCTCTAGTTGAAAATCCCCAATATTAGCCCTGGTGCCATCAAAAGTATGAGCGAAATCTTGGGCCACAGCGAGATTGAAACCCTCAAATCATCTAATGAAAACATCCCATCCATGTGCCAGAATGTCATCCACGGCATCGCCATGAGAGAGGAGGGATTGCAAACCATTGGGATCGATTCTTACCATGGGCACCATTGATACGTTCACATAGAAAAAAGCGAGAGGTGGGTTGTTTTCTCCTACATATGAAAAGAAGGAAAAGGTCTATATATTCAGGAGAAACCCGATACCTAAGGATTCAGGAAGCTACCATGACAACCATTTGGAGCATTGAGTGGGTAGTAACTAGAGGATGCGTAGGATAGGAAACCACTCTGTGAAATGAAAACCAAACCCAAAACACCAAAACTTACCTCTTGCAGCAATGAATGCAGGCTTGAGCTATGTAGTACGAAGGAATGATGCAAGATACCAGATATATAAAATATGCAGAACATAAATGAAATGCTAGAAATGATAGAATGACAGTAAAATATCCAGCATAATCTTCACAATACACAGAAATGATATATGAAATAGAAACAGAAATACCACTTTGATTCAGATAGCAATGTTCACAGGCCTCTTCGAGGGGGCAACCTCCAGTAGAGTAGCGCTCTGTTACAATAATCTCCAAGCTAGGGTTCTCATACCCTCGCCTCTTATTTATACTAAATATGTCTATTAAGGGAAGCATCTAGAGGAAGATCCTAGAAGCGGAAGCTTCTATTAGGTCTTCTTACATCCGCCTTATTCTATTTTATTGAAAGGACTTATTAATATTGACCTTTATTACATCCGAATACATTGATCTAACTATGTGCGGGTTAGGAACTTAACATGTCTGCCCCCTTAAAAATAGCCTTGTCCTCAAGGCTTGAGATGTGGAAACTGCTGCAGAATGGTAACTGGTTCCCAAGTGGCATCTGCTGGAGTCATGCCTTTCCACTGTACTAGCACTTCCTTGATGGTTCTCTGACGCAGGCGACGCTCACACTGGTCCAAAACTGCTTCTGGATGTATCCAAATGGATCCTTCTTCAGCTAACTCTGGAAGGTTGGTTTGAATTTGGCACCTGATTCCAATCATCTTCTTCAAGCATGAAACATGAAAATCAGGGTGTAGCCTCGAATGATTGGGCAGAGCTAACTGATATGCGACTTGTCCCACACGCTTGAGAACTGTGTAAGGGCCATAGAATTTGGGTGCTAGCTTCTGACAATGCTCGGCCTTGAGGGAAGTTTTCTTATATGGTTGCAGTCTCAGAAACACTTGATCCCCTTCTGAAAATTAACATTCAGAGCGACCTTGATCTGCTTGTTGCTTCATTCTATTTTGTGCCATGACCAAGTTCTCTTTAAGGGTACAAAGGATGTCCTCTTGAATGGTAAGTGTTTGGTCAACCGCCTGGACCTTCGAGGTACCTGGTAAGTATGAG
>JASDQU010370629.1:135689-146610 GCA_032191745.1 Picea mariana | reverse complement strand
AGCACCTAACATGAGAGATAGAAAAGGCAGGGGAGGGAGGTGGGGGAACCTTTCACTGGCATCTGGTTTAGCGTTTCTACCTCAAGAAGATAAAGCATTTATCTTTCTCCATTGTACAAAAATATGAATGAAAAATAAAATATTACTTCAGCAGGACATTTAACTATACAATGTAAAAGTTTGAGAATCTCCAGTCCTAGAGTATGCAACGGGTTTTGCTAATGTCAAGGCATATGAGGCATGCTCTCCCACAAAGTTGTCCTGCAACATGATCAAATTTTCAAACAAGTTCAGAAACTTAGATATTGAAATAAAACTTAAAATCAAACAGTGTTATCAACTTCAACTAATCAAAATAAGGCATTGTTGGTCATAAAAGCCTAACAATGGAGATGTTTTAACAACCTTTCGAGTAGTCCCCCACGTAACTAGATCAAAATAAAGATAAGAACCTCGTTCATATGTATTTTTCTTAACAAGGGGCTCTACATTCAGAACTCGTATAAACCACAACCAAAGTTCTCTATGATAAAACCAGCCTCTATGATAACTGCATTTAAACAAGTACCTTTAATAAATACCAAACACTAGGATGCCTCAACCTGCACAATATTTAACCTATGCCCTTAAATGTAACATCCACACAAGTTCCAAAAAGTGCATTAAAATAATCTTACAATTAATTTGCAACATATAGTTGAGTCTCATCATTAGGAAAAAATTACAAAATCTCATCAATAATCATTTTAAATGAGAAACTGAAATTTTTCCAAACTAGCTTCTCCATAAGTCTTTTACATACTACATGACATTACAGCTTAAACTATTATGTTGTGAAGACATCTAATATATTATAAACAACAAAGATTAGCTCGAGTAACTGTAAAATATATAAAAATGTGTCTCCTCACGAAAATTTTAAAACAACCTTGTTACATTGATTCAATTGCACAATGTTTATTTTGAAAATTCTAGAAAAAGAAAAGATAGCATAGGAGGTTGTATCTCTTTGTGAAAAACAAAATTAATAACAATTAGAATTAGAAGCCCTACAACACATTGAGAGAGACAATTCTAATCTCCATAAATGAAAAGATTCAATATTTGATTATTTAATTAGGTTAGTCCTTTGTATTTAATAAATAACATATTAAGACACAAAAATGATCGAAAAGAAAAGGTCTTGAGAAAATAATAACACCGGGAATGGAAAAACTGTAATCCAAAGAAGAGAGAGAGAGAGAGAGAGAGAGAGAGAGAGAGAATGGGAGAGATGAGTTGCAGTGTCTTCCTTCCTTTGCTTTTTCTTGGTTGAGATGATCGAGATCTAGATTTAGTCCATTCCAATATATATCACATGCCCCCTCCTCATGACTCTACACAACACAGGTTCACATACTGTTGGCACAGGGGCAGACCCAGGGTTCAACACTTCAACAACGCACCAACAAAACCCTAACTACCGGCCCTTTCAGCAACACCTGCGAAGCAGATGAAGTCTCACTCGACGTAGAGGCAGGGGGGGTTGCAAGACTCAGATGTCTGCAACCTAGTTGGGACACAGATCTGTGATTACAACACCTTAACAGAGCACTTAGCAGTTATCGTTCATTAGTATTTAGCCTTTGTTTTACAGCGCAGATGAACCCTAATTACAGAGAAGCGCAATATTCACCCAGATCTAATACACATTCAAGCACTAATCACATCAAAATAGATCAGATCTGGTACTCATTCACATCATCAAGCGCTAGGCTATCATATCAGATACATCTAAACATACATTACTGCACTAAGCATAAATCATATGAACAATAAAACAACCATAATGCACAAAGCAACCACAACACAGGATATACATGGTTCACCCCCAGCCTGGGGCTACGTCCACCAACTCTTCTTCTCTTTATTGTCTTCTATCAATCATCTACATGCACAGAGCCACAAGATCCTACTCTACGTAAGATAGGAGATCTGCGCACACTTTGCCAGATCCTCCTTCCCCGAGCTAGGTTACAGCACAAAGCCCTCTTACAATCTACACAAGCTTCTTACATCCACTTACACTTAGCCCTGCAAGTGTTCAACACAACATGGACAAAACATTTACAACTATCACTTGCACTTACCACAACATCACACACATAGCTCTCTCCTTACATCACCTAGACATCTATTTATACATTACAAAAGGGCCTAACATGGGTAAACCCATGGGTCGACATCCCCATACCCGTTACATAAGCCCAAAACCCAAAAATCCCTAAACAAGGGGCAGAGATCCCGCGATCTCCATTTCGACTTGCACTCCACCTTCGACAGCCTGTAGAAGTCCCAAAAAGGGGTCAAAAGTGACCAAGGATCTTCAAAACTTGGTAAAGGGCCAACAGGCCCCCAACACTCACATGTGACTTGTCCCAAGTCACTCTGATATCGGTAGCTCTGCCTCTAAATCCTCGAGCTGCTTTGACCTGCTGCTTTGCCAAGGCCTCCTGCTTGACGAATTCCTGAATAACTACCTCGTTCACAGGTCCTTCCAAGCGTTGTTTGACTGCAGTGACTACTTGTTCCAGCTTTGCTCCTCGTCCTTCAATCTCCTCAAACAATTGGAAAGCTTCGTCCTAGACTGGTTGGAGCCACTTAGTCATTTCCATGACTTTGCTTTGTATGGTATGGACCTGTTGTTGAGCAATGCGTTGTTCCTGGGATCTTTTCATCCTCTCAATTGCTGACAGGAGTTTCAACTGCGCTTGTATTGTTGTTTCTTGCTGCTTTGCCTCCTAGAGCTGTGACTCCACTGCCTTCAGTCCGGGTCCTCTTTAAGGCGCTCATAAGTCTGCGCACTTCTACTGCTAAGTTGTTTACATTCCAAAGCCAAGGCTTTGATTCTCTCAACTTCATGCCGGGCAGTGGCTTCTCTTTGGTCTCGCACGTCCTGCGGAGTGCTTGGCACTGTTTGTAGCTCTAGATATGCTATTCTTTGTTAAAGCTGCTAGATGGCTTCAGCAAGCTTCGCTACTTGATGCTCCACTGGGTCTTCCTCCTTTTGCTCTAAGCCTGTCACAGAGAGAAGTGCTCTGTTGACTTCTTCTTTGACTCTGATCTTCTCTGCAAGCAGCTGCTCTTTCTCTTGCTGGATTTGCGCTCTCTCCTCTTCAAACTTTGGAGGTCGTCTTTTTCCTGCTGTGCAACTTGGTGTTGCTCTATGAATTCCTCTTGTACTTGCTTCAGGGCCTCTGTTCTTTTTCTTCTTGGACATGGTGAAGGTAAACATCGGTCGCATCAGCTAGTCTGCAGAGTTGGGTAGGCTCATCTCCCAACTCTGTTTCGTTTGATGGAGGGGGCGCAGTGAACACTACGTGGTTGGAGTGAAGGGCATGATGTACCCCTCACAGTTCTGCTTCAATACTTGCATACATGGTCTCTTGCTTGGCTTTGTTTTTCTGCAAAATGTCTTCTGAGGCGTCTGATACAGTTGCGATAATGAAGTCGAAGTCATCGAGCGTGAGCACAATCTGCAGCTTAGTCTTACTAGCTTTGGACTTCTTCCGCGGGGTAGGTTTCGTGGGGGAAACCTTTATTTTGTTAGACGCCTCTGCGTCATCAGGGGGATTCTGAGGCGGTGTTACTTCACCTTGATTCTGCTTGTCTTCTTCTCCATTGTTCTCTTCTTTGTCTACTTCGTCATCACCTCCTTCGTTAGGTGATCTGAAGCAGTCTCTTCTGATGCATTGTTCAACTTGTGTACCTCTTCTATCTTCTTCCTTCTACTAGTTCTAGGTGTATCATACTCTTCGCGAGTGACCATCGGGCTTCTGATTAGTTCGGGGTAGGACAGTTCTGCAGGGTCAACATGGATAAAGAGATCTGCAGGCCATTCCTTAGTTATTTCTTATAGGTCCTCCTCTGTGAGCTTGTAATAACTCTGTAGTACTTCTTTGTGTTCGTCTTTGCGCAGTGATATAGATAAAATGTATGTTGCGTGGAACTTCACAAATGGCCTGAACCTATGCAGGGTGTTCAGCGTCATACGAGGGCAACCTCAATAGCCCTCTTTAACTGCACGTAGTAGGTGTGGAACACTGCGTTTGACTGCCATTGTTTTCCCATGTCGCTCAAATACCAAAGCGTGGTGAACTTCATGGCTAAGGGTTCATATGGCTCTATTCGAGGGAAGGTCGCACCTTCTGGCATCTCCCAAACAATGAATGTGATGAGGATCAGTAGCCAACTGAAATGGAACTCATAGCCCTGATCATGAGCTTCGAGATAATCTTTTTCTAACTAGTTAACTAAGTAGCTTGCCCAATTCATTTGTAACCCCTCCACGCATTTTCCTGCAAGGTCAACAACAAACCCCGTGACCTACGTGGGTCTGCTCTTTCTTACTAGCTTGCCAGCAATCAACTGGCAAGCGAGCTTCATGGATGGAGGCTACCTTGTAGCCTCACTTACCCTTCTCCACATTGTCGTAGGTATCTTTAATCTTCTGCTCCAAGGCACGGTCTGCAACATTTCCTGGGTAAAAGTCTTGCAGGTCTGGTCCCTGCATGCTCAATCCGGGGATCCGATGGATCAACGCCGGGTCGACAATGATGCATCTGTATAGCCATAGATAGCCGCCATGGAAGCACGACAACATGAGCTTAATGCACACGTTAACCCCCTGGTGCCTTCCAAAATGGGGTATCTTCATTACGTTTAGAATAGTGGACTGTGCGAGGTACATAGTCCATGGTTGGGGGATTATCCTCGAATTCTTCCCTTTCATCCTAGTCAGATACCTGTGAGGGGCGAGCATGTTGTAGTTCTTGTGATCCCCTAGGTTGAAGTCGTTGATCTTTAATGTCATGATGTTATCCAGCTGTGGTTTAACTGCACGTATTCCCTTCGAGAGGTACACAGTAATCAAAGTGTAATCGAAGTCCCTTGGGACACTGTCACGACTCACCGCACAGGCCAAAGGCGGGATGTAGTCATGCAAGTTTGATGGGATTGGCTTCGCATTTGCCAAGTCATCGCGATGCTTGGTGCGTTTCTCAATCATAGCTCGGGATGGTCCAGATCCGCCAGCAGTCGACGGGGAGGCTTGCACTCCTCTTGTCGATGAAGCTTAAATCCCTGCAGACATTACTTTGTCGGCCATTAGATCGATTAAGATTTCTTCTACTGAATTTTCTATTGCGTTGAGTTCGTCCGACATGCACGCTCGATATCGGATAACTCAGGTCGATGAACAAACGCTCAATGCAATAGAACAGGTGGTGAAGTCTCAGTAAGAAAAACGTGGTAACAATGAGTTCTCTTGTTGGATCGAATACAATTCGTAAAAGTGTTCTCGGTGCAACAGTCGACGGAATAAATAGACAGTGATGTAACAGATCCTTCCAATGGGCAAGAAGCCTTCATCAATCCAGTTATGTTCGTTATGGCATGGTCCCAACAGTCTGATGGCGAGCTTTCTGATCATAATTGTTGTTCTAACCGTTCAGGAGCGTCAATCTAACGGTCATAATGCCTATAACAGTTATATTGCTCCGCCATGGCAAAGTGTCAATCTGAGTTGCTCTGATATGCATACAAAGTTCAAATTCTGGAGACTTTCCTTCTGCAAAGTCTTCTCTGGAACTTCCTGTAATTTCTCCAACTTTTCTTTCTTCTTGTTGAGCTTTCTAGCCTTATTCCATGTGATCTGCGTCTCGATATTCCTCTTTCCATTCTGATTCTTATCTCCTCTTGGCATAGTAACTTCGCGTTGTTGATGGTCTTTCCTATGGTTCAAAGGCAATACTTCTTCTTTATCTGGGGTAGGTGCTCCACTCTCCTATACAGACAGGTGTTTCAAGTCTTCCTATGTTCTTTCAACTTCGACATCCAGATTTCTGGTCCACAGTAGCTTCAACTGGTTTTCTTGTTCTTTCACTAAGTGTGTTATTCTCCTAGTCATGAAGTCTCTCAGTTCTTTATTTTTTTGTTCTAGGGTTTCCTCTTCTTTTCTTTGGGTCTGATCTTTCTCAATTCAGGTTTTTCCTATAGCAAATGAGGCATTGTTTTCAATAAATTTAACAACCTCAAATTCTTCCTCTGTCGAAGTTCCATGAGAACTCATAGATGTCTGGGTAAATCTTCCACATAGAGTTATCAACTTTCCTCTAAATAATCTTATTCCTTCCAATGAAAGAATCATAACAGGCTTTCACAAAATTTCTCAGGTTCTTTCTGTCATGATATTCACCTGTGTTTCCTCATCCAGAACACAGTCAATGTCGAAGTCTCATATTCTTGTTTCTATGCACTCTTTTTCTTTGAAGATCTCTGATAAGTTGATATCTCTGCGATAATTCAGGGTTTCTTTCATTTGTACTAATACAGTCTCTGATTCTTTCTGGGGTTCTGCCATGGTCTTAGTCTCTTGGCCTTCCTCGGGATTTTCTTGTCTCATATTCATTCTTTCAACCTTAGCAATCATTCTAGGGAAATCCAGAACTTCATGGTCCATAGCCTTACAACAAAAACAACTAGATCTTATACCAGGGCATTCCTTAGCAAGATGTCCAGGTCTTCTGCAACTGTAACAAAGAGTTAATCCTCTCTTTCTCTTAAATGATCCCCAACCTTTCCTGTATTGCGCACTAGGATTACAGTGACCAACCTGCAAAAAAAAAATTCTAGGATCTTACATCCATTTGTTAGTCCAAAAATCCTTTCTATGCATAGGAATAACATATCTTTCGCAATTTCTATCAGATCTACTCATATAAAATCTTCTTTCTTATAATTGTGCCCTAATTTTCAAACTAGGACAAAATTGATCAAACATACCTAGATCCATACTTTTGAAACAAAAACTTCCACTTATCTTATCTTTAACAGAGCACAAAGCTTTCAGCTCTTATTTTTTCAATCAAAAAATTTCACTGTTCTTACCTTTATCAAAGCACAAAGCTTTAAGATCTTACCTCTTTTATTCAGATCTGCCTCCTCTCTTAGTATAGAGCTTCACAAGTCAAGTAGAGTACTGCGCACTAGGGCAATAGATCTACGCACAAAGCTTCCTCTTTTCCTCAGTTCCCAGCAATCACAGTTTCACGTCTCAGCAACAGAACCATTTGTTGGCACAGGGGCAGACCCAGGGTTCAACACTTCAACAACGCACCAACAAAACTGTAACTACCATCCCTTTCGGCAACACCTGCGAAGCAACTGAACTCTCACCTGAGGTAGAGGCAGAGGGGTTGCAGGACTCAGATGTCTGCAACCTAGCTAGGACACAGATTTGTGATTACAACACCTTAATAGAGCACTTAGTAGTTATCATTCATTAGTATTTAGCCTTTGTTTTACAACGCAGATGAACCTTAATTACAGAGAAGCGCAGTATTCACCCAGATCTAATACACATTAAAGCACTAAGGACATCAAAATAGATCAGATCTGGTACTCATTCACATCATCAATCATTAAGCTATCATATCAGATACATCTAAGCATACATTACTGCACTAATCATAAATCATATGAACAATAAAAAAACCATAATGCACAAAGAAACCACAACACATGATATGTGTGGTTCACCCCCAACCTGGGGCTACGTCCACCAACTCTTCTTCTCTGTATTGTCTTATGTCAATCATCTACATGCACAAAGCCACAAGATCCTACTCCGCATAGGACAGGAGATCTGCGCGCACTTCGCCAGATCCTCCTTCCCCGAGCTAGGTTACAACACAAAGCCCTCTTACAATCTACACAAGCTTCTTACATCCACTTGCACTTAACGCTGCAAGTGTTCAACACAACATGCACAAAGCATTTACAACTATCACTTGCACATAGCACAACATCACACACATAGCTCTCTCCTTACATCGCCTAGACATCTATTTATACATTACAAAAGAGCCTAACATGGGTAAACCCATGGGCCGACATCGTTACATAAGACCAAAACCCAAAAAGCCCTAAAAAAGGGGCCGAGATCCCGTGATCTCCATTTCAACTTGCACTCCGCCTTCGACAGCCTTTCGAAGTCCCAAAAAGGGGTCAAAAGTGACCAAGGATCTTCAAAACTTGGTCAAGGGCCAACACATACATACACGCACAGATACACGAACACACAATGCATACGAACAAACACTAACACAAGAAAAAACAACCACAGAACATGGGAAGCACTTACACATACATACAACA
The DNA here is from genome assembly GCA_032191745.1 of Picea mariana. NCBI lineage: Eukaryota > Viridiplantae > Streptophyta > Pinopsida > Pinales > Pinaceae > Picea > Picea mariana. The sequence goes on along the minus strand of JASDQU010370629.1, from coordinate 138,414 downwards.
TGACACGACACAAAAGCATAGAGGAGGGGGATGTGAATGAGAAAAAGCTTTCGAAAATGCATTTCCTTTCTTTTTTGTACTGTGTTTTCTCCAACAACTAACTTAAATCTCCTGCTCTCCATTGACCATGTTAAGAGATAAGCAAAACACATGAACATGGTATGTCAAAAAGATTGAACTTATTACATCTAAAATCAAAGTGTATATGTGTGCGCATGTAACTCCAAATGAAATTTTCCCTTATTTCTTTCTTTGTTACGCCATGCTTTCTCCAAAAACCAATTTTTATCCTGCTCTCCATTGTTCCTATCAAGATATCAATGAAACACATGAACACGACATTTCAGAAAAGTTGCACTTCATCCATCTAGAATCGAAGTGTGTGTGTAACTCCAAATTAACTTTTCCATTACTCGTGTATCAACATAAGCATTAAGCCCGATATGATAAGAGATAAGGGACTTTTAATGTTCTTTACAACTATCAAAGTTATTTCCACTTATCCTTCATTCATTCCTTTCGTTGTTTATCTTAGAAGTCCTTCATCTTGGGTTTGGCTTCTTGCTTCTTCGTAGGTAGGGATGATTTTTTCTAGATTCGAAGCCCCTTTCCAGGATAGTTCGGAGTTGTACAATGCCCTGTAACAAAACACAAAAAATACAAATGAAATTCATTACCCTTGCATATTAAAATATATAAAAATGCTCGTGAATCTACTAATTACTCTGCTCTAATTCATGTTGTAACCAAAAGCTTTTGCAAATTGACAAAAATAAAATTCAAAACCTACCATATACCACAATGACCTTAAACCTAACGATTATTCAGGGGTGACAACATTTTTACTCAAAATCCTTCTCCACAATGAAAAGAAGGGAAAATCCCTATACAAATATTTACTACATTATGTGGATAAGAACACGAAAGACGGACTTTTCCACTTGCCAATTAATATAATAAAACTACAAAGCCATAAGAAGTGAGATAAGAACCAAAGGGAGAGCCAAGTAGACGCATCATCTACCTATCCCATCACATGTCTTATTTGTCATGGATAAGCAACAACCAGGTATTATGAGTATTACGGTCCTCCTCATCAACCAATATTGCTTTGCTCCACACTAGCTTGGACATTTCACCGTCGTGTCTGAACAAATTCCTGAATTTTTGCAATGCAAGAAAAATCGCATTTGAGAGAGAAAACTGAAAAAAATGATGTTAGTATGAGCGAAAAATAAGTAATGGACTAAGATTAAGATCAAACGATAGATTAAGATTAACAATATGAGATCAAACAACACACTATTGAAGACAATTTGAGCATCAATATCTAAAAAATAGTTGTCAATGACTCACCTCAATGTGGACTTCCCAAGAGGAAAAAATCAAAACGTGTCTCGCACCTTTGGAGCACATACAAATTGTCATTTTTGTATCACTATCGGTTGTACCAACATTGCTAATATCACCGCTAGAAAAAATTGGGGCATTTTCCTCCAATAATAATATCGTGACATTTTCAAAATTCTCACAATGTTAGCGCAAGTCAATGGATAATGTTGCACGGTTGCGGACAATCATGAATTAAAAGTCGATTTTGGGTTATAAAGTGTCATTTTGCAAACAGAATGTGGGGTTTAGAGAGCAAAGGAGAAAGAGTCGAGAACTTAGTTTTTTTTGTCATTTTGCAAATAGAAAGAGCCTAGTAATCTACTAATTAATGGTAATATTAAATTCTTAAAGTAAAAGTGGCATTATTCTTTATCTTTCATTTTTATCCTTTTACTTAAATTTTACTTTGTCTTTATCTTTCTCCTTAAATTTTACTTTGTATTTATCTTTCTCCTTTAAATTTTACTTTATTTTTATCTTTATCTTTAAAGTGACATTCTCCTTTTACTTTATCTTTCATTTTCATACTTTTACTTAAATTTTTAACATTACCATTCATTATTTCAGGATGTTTGAGAGTGGTTCCAACTATTGATGATTACAACTGCGTGAGAAATCCTCCAAGACACAAACTGGGTAAGTCGGCCTGAGAGAAAGCCCATGAGTTGTGTGTGCCCATGAGCTAGTTGTGTGGTTCCTCTCTAAGACAGAGAAGGAACGTTGTGTGCCCATGTGTGGGTGAGGAAGCCCATGAGTTGGGTGTGTGGTTCCTCTCTGAGATGGAGATGGAATGTTGTGTACCCTTGTGAGGGGTGAAGAAGCCCATGCGATGGGTTTACTGTTCTCCTTTGTGCAGAGAGTTGAGATGATACTCCGGATGATTATCCTGTGTAACGCAGTGAGAAAGAAGATCTGTTGAGTTGGACGTGCCTGTGGCTGAGCACATGTGAAGGTGTGGAAAATCCCATGAGTTGGGTGCATCATTCTAAGACAAAGATAAAACAATGTATTAGCCTCCTCTAAGCAGAGAGTTGAGATTATGTGATACTCCAAATGATTCGCCTGTGTAACGCAGTGAGAAACAAGATCTATTGAGTTGGACGTGTATGTGGTTGAGCACAGGTGAACGTGATCCTAGTGGTTGAGCATCAGTGAGTGTCATTCTTCTTTGAGACGTAGTGAGATAGAGATGTGGACATCCCTGTGGCTGAGCATAGATGGATGTGCCCCTAGTGGTTGAGCACTAGTGCATGTGTGAGATCCCTTGTTATATTGTTCAAGAGTCAGACTTACCTGTAACCCTATTTGTGATGTAAAGGGTACAAGTCGGCCC
>JASDQU010370629.1:75372-87412 GCA_032191745.1 Picea mariana | reverse complement strand
GAGGCGGTGTTACTTCGCCTTGATTCTGCTTGTCTTCTTCTCCATTGTTCTCTTCTTTGTCTACTTCGTCATCACCTCCTCCGCTAGGTGATTCTGAAGCAACCTCTTCTGATGCGTTGTTCAACTTCTATACCTCTTATGTATTCTTCCTTCTGCTAGTTCCAGATGTATCATACTCTTCGCGAGTGACCACTGGGATTCCGATTAGTTCGAGGTAGGACAGTTCTGTGGGGTCAACAGGGATAAGGAGCTCTGCAGGCCATTCCTTAGTTATTTCTTATAGGTCCTCCTCTGTGAGATTGTAATAACTTTGTAGTACTTCTTTGTGTTCGTCTCTGCGCAGTGATATAGATAAAATGTCTGTTGCATGGAACTTCACAAATGGCCTGAACCTGTGCAGGGTGTTCGGCATCATAAGAGGGACAGCCTCAATAGCCCTCTTTAACTGCACGTAGTAGGTGTGGAACACCGCTTTTGACTGCCATTGTTTTCCCATGTCGCTCGAATACCAAAGTGTGGTGAACTTTGTGGCTAAGGGTTCATATGGCTCTATTCCAGGGAAGGTCACACCTTCTGGCATCTCCCAAGCAATGAATGCGATGAGGATCAACAACCAACTGAAATGGAACTCATAGCCCTGATTCTGAGCTTCGTGACAGTCTTTTTCTAACTGGTTAACTAAGTAGCTTTCCCAGTTCATTTGTAGCCCCTCCACGCATTTTCCTGCGAGGTCAACAACAAATCCCGTGACCTACGTGGATCTGCTCTTTCTTACTAGCTTACCAGCAATCAACTGGCAAGCGAGGTTCATTGCGCCATTCTGGATGGAGGCTACCTTGTAGCCTCGCTTCCCCTTCTCCATATCGTCGTAGGTATCTTTAATCTTTTGCTCCAGGGCACGGTCTGCAGCCTTTCCTGGGTAAAAGTCTTGCGGTCTAGTCCCTGCATGCTCAATCCGGTGATCCGATAGATCAATGCCGGGTCGACGATGATGCGTCTGTATAGCCATAGATAGCCTCCATGGAAGAACGACAACATGAGCTTAATGCACACGTTAACCTCCTGGTGCCTTTCAAAATGGGTTATCTTCATTACGTTCAGAATAGTGGACTGCGTGAGGTCCATAGTCCATGGTTGGGGGATTATCCTCGAATTCTTCCCCTTCATCCTAGTCAGATACCTGTGAGGGGTGAGCATGTTGTAGTTCTTGTGATCCCCTAGGTTGAAGTCGTTGATGTTTAATGTCATGATCTTATCCAGTTGTGGTTTAATTGCACGTATCCCCTTCAAGATGTACGCAGTAATCAGAGTGTAATCGAAGTCCCATGGGACACTGTCACGACTCACCGCGCAGGCCAGAGGCGGGATGTAGTCAAGTAGGATTGATGGGATTGGCTTCGCATTTGCCAAGTCATCACGATACTTGGTGTGTTTCTCTATCATATCTCGGGATGGTCCAGATCTGCCAGCAGTCGACGGGGAGGCTTGCACTCCTCTCGTCGATAAAGCTTAAATCCTTGCGGACATTACTTTGTCAGTCATTAGATCGATTAGGATTTCTTCTACAGAATTTTCTACTGCGTTGAGTTCGTCTGACATGCACGCTCGAGATCAGATAACTCAGGTCGATGAACAAACGCTCAATGCAATAGAACAGGTGGTGAAGTCTCAGTAAGCACAACACGGTAACAATGAGTTCTCTTGTTGGCTCGGATACAATTCCTAAAAGTGTTCTCGGTGCAACAGTCGATGGAATAAGTAGACAGTGATGTAACGGATCCTTCCAATGGGAAAGAATCCTTCATCAATCCAGTTATGTTTGTTATGGTGTGGTCCCAATGGTCTGATGGCAAGCTTTCTGATCATAACTGTTGTTCTAACCATTCGGGAGTGTCAATCTAACGATTATATTGCTCCGCCATGGCGAAGTGCCAATCTGAGTTTCTCTGATATGCCAATGAAGTTCAAATTATGGAGACCTTCCTTCTGCGAAGTCTTCTCTGGAGCTTCATGTAATTTCTCCAACTTTTCTTTCTTCTTGCTGAGCTTTCTAGCCTTATTCCCTGTGATCTGCGTCTCGATATCCCTCTTTCCATTCCGATTCTTATCTCCTCTTGGCATAGTAACTTTGCGTTGTTGATGATCTTTCCTATGGTTCAAGGGCAATACTTCTTCTTTATCTGGGGTAGGTGCTCTACTCTCATGTACAGACAGGTGTTTCAAGTCTTCCTTTGTTCTTTCAACTTCGACATCCAGATTTCTGGTCCACAGTGGCTTCAACTGGTTTTCTTGTTCTTTCACTAAGTGTGTTATTCTCCTAGTCATGAAGTCTCTTAGTTCTTTATTTTTTTGTTCTAGGGATTCCTCTTCTTTTCTTCGGGTCCGATCTTTCTCAATCCAGGTTTTTTCTAGTAACATAACAAATGGGGCATTGTTCTCAATAAATTTAACAACCTCAAATTCTTCCTCTGTCGAAGTTCCATGAGCACTCATAGATGTCTGGGTAAGTCTTCCACATAGGGTTATCAAATTTCCTCTAAATAATCCTATTCTTCCCAATGAAGGAATCATAACAGGCTTTCCCAAAATTTCACAGGTTCTTTCTATCATGATATTCACCTGTGTTTCCTCATCCAAAACACAGTCAATGTCGAAGTCTCATATTATTGTTTCTATGCACTCTTTTTCTTTGAAGATCTCTGATAAGTTTATATCTCTATGATCATTCAGGGTTTCTTTCATTTGTACTAATACAGTCTCTGATTCTTTATGGGGTTCTGCCATGGTCTTAGTTTCTTGGCCTTCCTCAGGATTTTCTTGTCTCATATTCATTCTTTCAACCTTAGCAATCATTCTAGGGCAATCCAGAACTTCATGGTCCATAGCCTTACAACAAAGACAACTAGATCTTATACCAAAGCATTCCTTAGCAAGATGTCCCGGTCTTCTGCAACTGTAACAAAGAGTTCATCCTCTCTTTCTCTTAAATGATCCCCAGCCTTTCCTGGATTACGCACTAGGATTATAGTAACCAACCTGCAAAAAAAAAAATCTAGGATCCTACATCCATTTGTTAGTCCAAAAATCCTTTCTATGAATAGGAATAACATATCTTTCGAAATTTCTATCAGATCTACTCATATCAAATCTTCTTTCTTATAATTGTGCCCTAATTTTCAGACTAGGACAAAATTGATCAAACATACCTAGATCCATACTTTCGAAACAAAAATTTTCACTTATCTTATCTGTAATAGAGCACAAAGCTTTCAAATCTTATCTTTGCAATCAAAAAATTTCACTGTTCTTACCTTTATCAAAGCACAAAGATTTAATATCTTACCTCTTTTCTTCAGATCTGCCTCCTCTCTTAGTATAGAGCTTCACAAGTTAAGTAGAGTAATGCGCACTAGAGAAATAGATCTACACACAGAGCTTCCTCTTTTCCTCAGTTCCTAGCAATCACAATTTCACCTCCCGGTAACGGAACCATTTGTTGGCACAGGGGCAGACCCAGGGTTTAACGCTTCAACAGCGCACCAACAAAACCATAACTACCATCCCTTTTAGCAATGCATGCAAAGCAACTAAAGTCTCACTCGAGGTAGAGGTAGAGGGGTTGCAGGACTCAGATGTCTGCAACCTAGCTGGAACACGGATTTGTGATTACAACACCTTAATAGAGCACTTAACAGTTATCGTTCATTAGTATTTATCCTTTGTTTTACAACGCAAATGAACCCTAATTATAGAGAAGCGCAGTATTCACCCAGATCTAATACACATTCAAGCACTAAGCACATCAAAATAAATCTGATTTGGTACTCATTCACATCATCAATCACTAAGATATCATATCAGATACATCTAAACATACATTACTGCACTAATCATAAATCATATGAACAATAAAACAACCATAATGCACAAACAAACCACAACACATGATATACGTGGTTCACCCCCAACCTAGAGCTACGTCCACCAACTCTTCTTCTCTTTATTGTCTTATGTCAATCATCTACATGCATAGAGCCACAAGATCCTACTCCGCATAGGACAGGAGATCTGCACACACTTCGCCAGATCCTCCTTCCCCGAGCTAGGTTACAACACAAAGCTCTCTTACAATCTACACAAGCTTCTTACATCCACTTGCACTTAGCCCTGCAAGTGTTCAACACAGCATGCACAAAGCATTTACAACTATCACTTGCACTTAGCACAACATCACACATATAGCTCTCTCCTTACATTGCCTAGACATCTATTTATACATTACAAAAGAGCCTAACATGGGTAAACCCATGGGCCGACATCGTTACATAAGACCAAAACCCAAAAAACCCTAAACAAGGGGCTGGAATCCCGTGACCTCCGTTTCGACTTGCGCTTCGCCTTCGACAGCCTGTCGAAGTCCCAAAAAGGGGTCAAAAGTGACCAAGGATATTCAAAACTTGGTCAAGGGCCAACACATACATACACGCACATATACATAAACACACAATGCATATGAAAAAACACTAACACAAGAACAAACAACCACAGAACATGGGAAGCGCTTCCACATACATAAAACGTGACACAACACAAAAGCATAGAGGAGGGGGGTGTGAATGAGAAAAAGCTTTCAAAAATGCATTATCTTTCTTTCTTGTACCGTGTTTTCTCTAACAACTAACTTAAATCTCCTGCTCTCCATTGACCATGTTAAGAGATAAGCAAAACACATGAACATGGTATGTCAAAAAGACTGAACTTCTTACATCTAAAATCAAAGTGTATATGTGCGCGCATGTAACTCCAAATGAAATTTTCTCTTATCTCTTTCTTTGTTACGCCATGCTTTCTCCAAAACCCAATTTTTCTCCTGCTCTCCATTATTCCTATCAAGATATCAATGAAACACATGAACACGACATTTCAGAAAAGTTGCACTTCATCCATCTAGAATCGAAGTGTGTGTGTGTGTAACTCCAAATTAACTTTTCCATTACTCGTGTATCAACATAAGCATTAAGCCCGATATGATAAGAGATAAGGGACTTTTAATGTTCTTTACAACTATCAAAGTTATTTCCACTTATCCTTCATTCATTCCTTTCATTGGTTATCTTGGAAGTCCTTCATCTTGGGTTTGGCTTCTTGCTTCTTCGTAGGTAGGGATGATTTTTTCTAGATTCAAAGCCACTTTCTAGGATAGTTCAGAGTTGTACAATGCCCTGTAACAAAACACAAAAAATACAAATGAAATTCATTAACTTTGCATATTAATATATATATAAATCATCGTGAATCTACTAATTACTCTGCTCTAATTCATGTTGTAACCAAAAGCTTTCGCAAATTGACAAAAATAAAATTCAAAACCTACCATAGACCACAATGACCTTAAGCCTAACGATTATTCAGGGGTGACAACATTTTTACTCAAAATCCTTCTCCACAATGAAAAGAAGGGAAAATCCCTATACAAATATTTACTACATTATGTGGACAGGAACACGAAAGGCGGGCTTTGCCACTTGCCAATTAATATAATAAAACTACAAAGCCATAAGAAGTGAGATAAGAACCAAAAGGAGAGCCAAGTAGATGCATCATCTACCTATCCCATCACATGTATTATTTGTCATGGATAAGAAACAACCGAGTATTATGAGTATTACGGTCCTCCTCACCAGCCAATATTTCTTTGCTCCACACTAGCTTGGACATTTCACCATCATGTCTGAACAAATTCCTAAATTTTTGCAATGCAACAAAAATCGCATCTGAGAGAGAAAACTAAAAAAAATTATGTTAGTATGAGCGAAAAATAAGTAATGGACTAAGATTAAGATCAAACGATAGATTACGATTAACAATATGAGATCAAACAACACACTATTGAAGACAATTTGAGCATCGATATCTAAAAAATAGTTGTCAATGACTCACCTCAATGTGGACTTCCCAAGAGGAAAAAATCAAAACGTGTCTCGCACCTTTGGAGCACATACAAATTGTCATTTTTGTATCACTATCGGTTGTACCAACATCGCTAATATCACCACCAGAAAAAATCGTGGCATTTTCCTTCGATAATAATATCGCGACATTTTCAAAATTCGCACAATGTTAGTGCAAGTCAATGGATAATGTTGCACGGTTGCGGACAGTCATGAATTAAAAGTTGATTTTGGGTTATAAAGTGTCATTTTGCAAACAAAATGTGGGTTTTGGAGAGCAAAGGAGAAAGAGTCGAGAACTTAGTTGTTTTTGTCATTTTGCAAATAGAAAGAGGCTAGTAATCTACTAATTAATGGTAATATTAAATTCTTAAAGTAAAAGTGGCATTATTCTTTATCTTTCATTTTTATCCTTTTACTTAAATTTTACTTTGTCTTTATCTTTCTCCTTAAATTTTACTTTGTATTTATCTTTCTCCTTTAAATTTTACTTTATTTTTATCTTTATCTTTAAAGTGACATTCTCCTTTTACTTTATCTTTCATTTTCATACTTTTACTTAAATTTTTAACATTACCATTCATTATATAAGGATGTTTGAGAGTGGTTCCAACTATTGATGATTACAGTTGTGTGAGATATCCTCCAGGACACAGACTGAGTAAGTTGGCTTGAGATAAAGCCCATGAGTTGGGTGTGTCCATGAGCTGGTTGTGTGGTTCCTCTCTGAGACGAAGAAGGGACGTTGTGTTCCCATGTGTGGGGTGAGGAAGCCCATGAGTTGGGTGTGTGGTTCCTCTCTGAGATGGAGATGGAATGTTGTGTATCCCTGTGAGGGGTGAAGAAGCCCATGTGATGGGTTTACTGTTCTCCTCTGTGCAAAGAGTTGAGATGATACTCTAGATGATTATCCTGTGTAATGCGGTGAGAAAGAAGATCTGTTGAGTTGGACGTGTCTGTGGTTGAGCACATGTGAACGTGTGGAAAATCCCATGAGTTGGGTGCATCATTCTGAGACAGAGATGAAACAATGTATTAGCCTCCTCTAAGCAGAGAGTTGAGATTATGTGATACTCCAGATGATTCTCCTGTGTAACGTAGTGAGAAAGAAAATCTGTTGAGTTGGATGTGTCTGTGGCTGAGCACAGGTGAACACGATCCTAGTGGTTGAGCATCAGTGAGTGTCGTTCTTCTGTGAGACGCAGTGAGATAGAGATGTGGACATCCCTGTGGCTGAGCATAGATGGATGTGCCCCTAGTGGTTGGGCACTAGTGCATGTGTGAGATCCCTTGTTATATTGTTCAAGAGTCAGACTTACCTGTAATCGTATTTGTGATGTAAAGGGTACAGGTCGGCCCCACCATAAAGTGAAAGATAATTAATGTAAAAGATAATTAATATGGCAATTATTAATTATATTATGAGTTATTGAGGTCGGTACTATTGTGCCAATAGACACATCATTTGATGTGATAAGTCTTATATAAATAAAGGTGAATCCCCATTGAGGAAACACACTTAACATTGTGTCATCTCATGATTTCAGAAGTTTTGGTCTGAAATTATGAGAATTACAAGACCCTCTTGTGTGCTAGGTTTGGTGATGGTGTGGGAGGTCTTTCTCTTGAAGAATATAACAAAGGATTGGATGGGTTTTCTTCCCTTGTTGAGAAGTTTTTCCCAGGATACTTCTTGTGTTCTTGTGCACGGTTATTCTTCTTGTGATCTTGGTTTGTTGCAGTAGTTATGGTTCAAGTTAAAAGCTAAACAGAAAATTTAATTAAATGCATGAGCCATAGTTCATTGAAAATTCAACATGGTATCAAAGCAGGTCCTCAAGATGACCATTGCATAATTGAAGAAAGGTTGCTAAACCTTTACCAATGATATAAGAAAAGAAGGTCGGACTTTTTCTTAATTTGTTGTGGAGATTTGATTACCTCAGTCCAGCCATAAAGAGGGATCGGGTGAAGCCTCCAGTTCGTTGTTTTTGGACAGTAGTGTGAAAAGGAGAGTAGTTGCAGGGCTAGACCTGTGTGGAGGGCTTCTACCAATGCTTAAAGGGCTATCACAGGCCAGTTAAAAGAACAACCAGCCTAGGAGAGGCCAGCCGCAACCTACAGGAGGTTTGGCCTAGGGAAATAAGACTGTGAGAGGCCTAGAAAAAGATCATTGAGTCTAAGAGGCTACCCCTGCTAGTAAGCAGACTGTGGCTAGGTGTTTTTGGAGGTCAATGAGACAGTCCTAGGGAGGCCAAAAACTGTTGGGAAACTTCTAGGAAATTTTGGTTAGTGTTGGGGGTTGTTACAACCACCCTAGCAAAAATATAAAGGGCTGCCATTATGGTTGTAACTTCCAGTAAAAAAACCTTTTTTGGGGGGCAGTTTTGAGGGCCACTTAAGTGCCATTACAAACCTGTGACAACACAAGGAGACCTGTGGCCAAGTCTAAATTTTGAGTTATATCTCTGTAAAGCTATCTTTTACTTCTTTGTTGGAACATAGTATTTGTTGTGGGGGACTTTTCCTAGCATAAGAGATCTATTTGTTCTCTTAAAACCTTTATAATATCAGATCTAGGATATACTGTGTTTTCATGACTATTATCCAACAGAAGGTTGTCTCATTGCTCCTTACTATCATTTTTTTTATGTCATCTATTGATGCAAGTATTTAATGGTGATGCTGGTGTGTATCCCAACAAATATAGAAGGTTGTTGTTGATGTCTTGCCTATGAGGTTCCATCTACTCTTGAAGTTCTCTCCACAGGAAATTATAATCGCTTCCCTAAGTGCATTGAAGATATTGATTACAGACTAGATTGAAACCCTTAATTACAGATTTGAAGACAATTAGTAATAGTTTTGAGTAGTAGCAGGAGATACAAGGATAGCTACAACATTGTGTTTGGAATTTTGTTCAATGTAAATAATGGACATGACCTTGATAAGCTAAAATAGTCATAGCAAGTTGCATCACCAACAGAAGGGAAAAATTGCTAACATATGATACTCTCATATTGGTTACAGTAGTAAAGGTTGATGCAGACTTCTTCATAGACTTGTGTGGTACATGTGGCTACAAGGGAAACAAGCGAGGAATGTCATTGATCATCATAACATTGACAAACAAGCAGAACCTCCATTGGTGTACACTCTCAGTTATGCACTTGTATATATATTATTTTCAGAATAACAACACACTAGAAGTGAAGACTTGGTGCAATCATGGACCTAGAGAGGTCTCAATGCATTTAGAAGAACAACACACTAGAAGTGAAGACTCCAGGTTTGATTTTTTTAAAGTAGCATGCCTCTAACCTACATTTCTAAGGTTGATACATTACAGGTAGGTGTTGTAGTTGTGACAACAAATGTTTTGATTCTAGATATGTACTTGTGAATCTCCTCTGGAAGATATTCTTGTCTTGTTTCCTTTCGTTTGTTTTCTTGTTCCAGGAAGGTTAACATCAAAGGAAGATGCTTATCCTTCAGACTTCAGAGGGAGTCACTTGACTCAGAAGGAGTCAAACTAATTGAGAAAGATAGTGCCTTCTTCCTCTTCAGCAGTCCAGAGGGAGATAGCCATTGATACAGTTGATCCAGTTGTTCCAGTTGATATTCCCAGGGACATTGCAATAGGCCATAAAAGGCATGTATGGGATTGAAAAATTATGCAAGAGGCAGAAAGACATGCAACTGATGTAAATGTCAAGAAATACAAAACGAGACTTGTAGTCAGAGGATTCTCACAAGCAGAGGGAGTGAACTATGATGAGACATATTGATCCAATAGCCCGATGCACTTCCATCTATACTACCATCCATGAGTTGGAAACTACATCAGATAGATGGATTCTTGATGAGTTTGGGTTTCAGCAAGAGTGTTGTTGATCTAAACCTTTACTATTACATTGTTGGTGACGAGAGCCTGATTTTGATGACTTATTCAGAAAGTCGTGATTGGATACAAGCAAGCCTCAACTTCTGATTTCAAGAAGAAGGATCTGGGTATGATGCACTACTTCTTGGGACAAGAAGTATGACAGAGGACCAATGAGACTTTTCCTAAGTCAAGGAAAATATATCGTGGGGATATTAAAGAAGTTTAGTATGACAGAATGCAAATCCATGTCTACACCGATGGTGATGGATTTGATGAAAAATAAATGATGATGACTCAGATGATATTGATCCACATGTGTATAGACAGTTGATTGGATCATTGATGTATTTGGTTAACACCGGACCTGATATATGCTATGCAGCAAATGTGCTTAGTCAATCCATGAGTCAACCGAGACATACTCACTGGATAGCAGTAAAGCATGTATTGAGATATATACGAGGCACAGTTGGATATGGCCTGAGATATGCCTCCATAGTGAACTTGAGTTGCAGGGATATGCCAATACAGATTGAGCAAAGAGTACAGTGGACCGGAAGAGCACATCTGGTTGCTTTTTTACCTTGGAGTTTTCCATGGTTTCCTAGTGCAGCAAGAAACAAGGATCTGTGGCTTTGAGTACCACAAAAGCAGAGTATATAGCATTGAGTGTGCAAAGCAGTGTGGCTTTGCAATATTTTGACAAATTTACTTGATCATGAGATGGATTCTATGATTATAACCAGAGTTGTGTGAAGCTCTTTGAGAACCCTGTGTTCCATCGAAACACGTTGAGATAAAATATCATCATATCAAAGACATGATGCAGAGGAAAGCAGTACACATGAAGTATGTTCCTACACATGAGTAGATTGTAAATATCTTCACCAAATTGGCTTGGTGGAGAATACCTCTCTAGCTGAGAGGGAGTGTTGATGAATATAGCCAAGATGAAGTTCGAGTAATTTCGTGCAGGATTTGGCCTGATGGAGAATGCCTCCCCAACTGAGAGGGAGTGTTGATGATTATAGTTGTGTGAGACATCCTCCAGGACACAGACTGAGTAAGTTGGCCTAAGAGAAAGCCCATGAGTTGGGTGTGCCCATGATTTGGGTGTGTGGTTCCTCTATGAGACGGAGAAGGAACGTTATGTGCCCCTATGTGGGGTGAGGAAGCCCATGAGTTGGGTGTGTGGTTTCTCTCTGAGATGGAGATGGAATGTTGTGTACCCCTGTGAGGGGAGAAGAAGCCCATGTGATGGGTTTATTGTTCTCCTCTGTGTAAAGAGTTAATATGATACTCCAGATGATTCTCCTGTGTAACACAATGAGAAACAAGATCTGTTGAGTTGGACGTGTTTGTGGCTAAGCACAGGTGAACGTGTGGAAAATCCCATGATTTGGGTGCATCGTTATGAGACAGAGATGAAACGATGTATTAGCCTCCTCTGAGCAGAGAGTTGAGATGATGTTATACTCTAGATGATTCTCCTGTGTAACGTAGTGAGAAATAAGATATGTTGAGTTGGATGTGCCTGTGGTTGAGCACAGGTGAACGTGATCCTAGTGGTTGATCACGAGTGAGTGTGGTTCTCCTATGAGACGCAGTGAGATAGAGATGTGGACATCCTTGTGGATGAGCATAAATGGATGTGCCCCTAGTGGTTGAGCACTAGTGTATGTGTGAGATCCCTTGCTATATTTTTCAAGAGTTAGATTTACCTGTAACCCTATTAGTGATGTAAAGGGTATAGGTCGGCCCACCATAAAGTGAAAGATAATTAATATGGTAATTATTAATTATATTATGAGTTACTGAGGTCGACCCTATTGTTCCAATAGACAGATCATTTGATGTGATAAGTCTTATATAAATAAAGGTGAATCCCCATTGAGGAAACACATTTAACATTGTGTCATCTCATGATTTCAGAAGTTGTGGTCTGAAATTATGAGAATTACAACACCCTCTTGTGTGCTAAGTTTGGTGATGGTGTGGGAGGTCTTTCTCTTGAAGAATATAGAAAAGGATTGGTTGGGTTTTCTTCCCTTGTTGAGAAGGGTTTCCCAGAATACTTCTTGTGTTCTTGTGCATGGTTATTCTTCTTGTGATCTTGGTTTGTTGCAGTAGCTATGGTTCAAGTTAAAAGATAAAAGGAAAATTTAATTAAATGCATGAGCCATAGCTCATTGAAAATTCAACA